>CAJQUN010000809.1:0-184125 GCA_907163345.1 Haberlea rhodopensis | reverse complement strand
AAATGTTTTGTATTTTCATTGTTTTGCTTGTTCGAATTCCTTACATATAGTGGTGTCAGTGGAATTACCTTTGTCACGTGTTTACTACTCCTTCGTCTCTTGCTTGACTTCAATCTTTTTACTTGCTTCCTCAATACCAAGGTCTTTTCCATTCCTAAGGGTTATTGCATTAGCTTGCTCCCACGGGTTCTTTCAGTGTTGCTAGGTAGTGTCCCTTTAGTTTGTTCTTGAAGTATGCTAGCTAGTTCTCTGAACGTTAGGGAAGATAAGGGAAGACCACCTGAGCGAACCGACCGAAGGGACTTCCAAGTTCTTGATCAATGCATCTTGATTTTGTATCCTATTATCAGTTGATGATATGAACTTGGTTAATAACTCCACCATACTCGGCCTTGGTGCATATCCAAGTGGTGGTTTCGTTGTATTTTGTTAGTTGGACCAAGAAACGTACGGATGATTCCTCCGCCCCGGTTGTAATTGTTCGAGTAGGGGTTATTTTGTGGTGGCAGATTCCCTAAAAATTAGCACTCTCATTATTTTAACAAAAGGTTACCTACTTGACTTTGGTGCTAGGATGTTGATAAGGGTCATTTTTGCACTTATATATATATATATATATATATATATATATATATATATATATATATGTTTATTTTACTATGATTCTTGAACGATATTACACTTTTTGGTATTAATTTGCATGTTTCAGGAATTTACGTGAAAGTACGAGGAAATGAAAAAAACGAGCTAAAACGATGGAAGAAGGAAGAAAGTTGAAGAAAAGAGAAAAAACTGGAATCCAAGACAATGTCACTTCTTTCTCCTCATATTTCTTCATGTTCGAGCCATATTTTGGAAATATGGTCAACATAAAAGTTGTAGAACATTCTTTTATCTTCGCGTGGAAAGCTAATTTGTTTAATTTAGAGATTGTATGAGAAAGTTATGACCAAAATACCAGGCGACTGTCAGCAGCAAAGCAACAAAAAAATTCTGAAGTGAAGATCGATCATCATAAAGTGAAGATTGATTGCCGCTGACGTGAAGATCGATCTGCGAAAGTTGAAGATCGATCGCGGCATTATGAAAGTTGAAAAATAAAAGGCTTGATCTCGCCCGAAGTAAATTTCATAAAAATATTGCCATCTAGAGTTTGATTTCAACAATGACACTTCCTTTTCCTTCCCCCCCCTCCATAAATACAAGATTTATGATACATTCACATATTTCAACCTAGGATTCGGCCTCCATCAACCATCTATCTCACCTTCACACCATCATCCACCAACCTTCACCCATACATATATGGCTCCATATTACTTTTATTATGACTCTTCCTAATTTATTAATTCATCAATGAATTTAATCCCCCTTCATCGACTTAATCATTTGTGCGACCCGTTAGGATCTTGTAACGTTGGCAGTGACATAAAATCTTATTTTATGTCAAAAGCACTGAGCGGGTCTCTAGCAACATCTCTAGGCTACCCAAGTAAAAGAATGTCATTGAATCGACATTACTTATTGGTCTGTGATAATATTTTCCATGTAACTTAATCCCTTTGTCCTACGTGTTTAGATTGAACACGAGTCATGGAATGTGTCACACTTGTAAAGCTCGATCTTTTATTTCTTGATCCCAAGTATACTAGATTTAACAAATGAGCTCGATATCACATATCGACTCATTCGAGCATGGCCATGCATATTTAGTCTCACTCGATCAAGGGCCCAAAACACACTCCTGTTATGGAAGGGACAAATCATATATTGATCACACAACATCCCTCTCTCTACATAATTCATAGTATATTCAACGATTCTTTATAGCTCACCATATTACATGCAATATTCGACAATATCAAGATATATAACTCCTTATGTTAGGGTCTTTGGTGATCTCAAGTCGTATGAGAATCACGTATGACTTTCATTAACAATCCATGCAGATCAAGAGAGGTGATTGAGAAGGAAGCGAGAGAGAAAGCAAGAATCTACAAGCGGAGTCGACATCGGGAGTTTATTCTTGTCTTTAAACATTAGTTTTGCTTTGTTTTGGATTTATTATGACGAATTAAATTTATTTATCAATATTAGGGGATCCATTGTTTTGAACCTATGACTTGATTATTAAATCTTTATTGAATTAATATATCCTATATGCATAATTTAAGTTCTTAATGCTTTCAAGGGATTGACCACCTTTTGAATGATTTTAGTTATTGTTATTGATGTTGACAATACGATTTTGCAATACGACATAGTAAATTAGGCCGTGGGTTTTAGTTTGAAACTGACCAAGTAAAATTTAACACACGTATGATAACCATAGATTACCCAATCGAAAGTTAGTAGTTTCACAAATCCTAATGTAATATTGATTGTTCAATACGGACATGTGACTGGCTTATTGCACGTCAATATTAGGTTTGGTATAGCTTGACCATAGTATATTGAATAAATTAGGAAAACTCGTCACCTTAGAGATATCTGGTTATTCAATCGAGGGTCATAGGGAATTACATTGGTGAACCGACGTCTTGATAATGATTGACTTGGTTGCAAACATTGATAATTTAACATAGCTATTAGTTTAATTATTAATTCATATTCGTAGGTTAAATATAGTTAAAATCGTCTTATTTGGTACTTACAGTCAGTCCATGTGGGTTCAACAACCTGTTTTTTTTCATAATCTATTCTAAAACTTGACAACCACGCACTTGCCATATAATTGCGCTAAACTGGAATAGTTGGTGAAAGTTATGCAATAGTAAAAGTAAATAAAGAATTCAAATTCTCAATCAACAAGATCAAGAGCAAAGAAATCAATAGAGAAGATTTATCAAGACTTTGGTTCACCTATGTAATACCCTATATTCTTTCATCAGTATCGAATGATTATCCAAATAATTC
The DNA here is from genome assembly GCA_907163345.1 of Haberlea rhodopensis. Classification (NCBI taxonomy): domain Eukaryota; kingdom Viridiplantae; phylum Streptophyta; class Magnoliopsida; order Lamiales; family Gesneriaceae; genus Haberlea; species Haberlea rhodopensis. The sequence goes on along the minus strand of CAJQUN010000809.1, from coordinate 181,209 downwards.
TAAGCTGACGGGTTCTCCAAGTCTATTCAATATACTCTTCCAAGTTTATTAAATTGCAGTAAGTCACTTCCGCATACTTATTTAACAATTCAATATTGGATTAAGATTTGCGAAAACTTCTATCTCTTGATTAGTAGATATATATGGCTATCACACATGTATTTGATCCCATCTTCCGATCTCAATCTGAAATCTACGGTATATCACATTGTAACATCATCTTCTGATCTCAATTATATACTAACCCAAATCAATTCAATGGTGATCAATCCATGAAAGCAATAAAATCATAAATCATGCACAAGTTATATGAAATCAATCAAAAACTAACAATTAAATCATACGTTTAAACATAGGATCCCCAAGTCTTGATAAAATAAAGTTAGCCTATAATCATCTTCATTGAAAGATTATTAAAGTATTCAAAGCTAAACAACATCAAAATCTAAGAATTAAACAAGCAAAAGTTTAGAATACTAATAAACATGTTGTTCGTCTTCCGTCTCTTGATCGATTCTTGCTTGGTGGCTTGAAAGATGATAGGGAGGCTGAATTCTAGGGTAAAATATGGTCTAATTCTTGTCATGGTCGTCTATCAAGTTATATTTATAGAGGAAGAAAGATATGGTATATTCTTTGTGGGACTCAAACTCTAAAATGTATTTTTTTCAGATTTTCTCTACTACCGATCAATCGGTACTTCCCCGAACTTTCTCCATCAGCTACGACTTCTACCGATCGATCTGTACATGGCTTCCAATCGATCGATATTTCTTCAAATTTGTTGCCCAACTTCTATGATTTATCAATCGATACAAGGCCACCCGTTCGATCAGTGATATGTTTTCTTCAAAAGTTACGTTTCACTATTTCTTCGACCATTTTGCTCATTCGAGTCATTTTTCATCATTTTTCGCTCAATCCTTCACTTTCATGTAATTTGACCTTGATTCCTGAAACAAACAAAAACAACAAGAAAAGCACATAATATCGTCCAGAAATCAACATAAAAGTATTAAAAAGCATATAAATATAAGTGTAAAAATCATACTTATCAACTATCTATATTTATTAACGGTATGCATATTGTACTTATTGCAATTATGGTAAGTATACATTTAAATTTTGAGGATGGAATTTTATTAACGGTGAGAATTGTGATGCCCAAAGTATTTATATTTATTTAACATTAGTTGGGGCAAAAATATGAGATATATTCGTTGTATTAATTTTTAGGATTTGTAAATTGGGTTCTGAATTAAATGAAAATGAATATGGGTTAAAATTTTGTGCAAATTAATTTAAAAGGGTGCCTGTGCAAATCATAAATTTAGTTGAATTTAAATACAATAAAAAATTGGGATGCGATATGAAATTTTGTGGAGGAGATTAATTTGAGGGTGTAATTCCTCTCTCCTCTCACATTTTCCATCGACCAAAACAAATTCCCTCCCCATCTCTCTTCTTCGATCCAAGCAGCAAGAAGAACCGATTTCAGAAAACTTGAACGATTCCCCAAGGTTTGTGAATGATTTTAATTTATCCTTTATAATCTTTAATCTCTCCTTGTATGTGGTTGTTTGCGTACGATTTTTTCTGCTGCTTGGGGAAAGAATGTTACGGTCTATGTGTGTAGTTGCTTCCCAAGAATTTCTACTCCTTGTCTGTTTAATATTTGCGTTGATTGGGTAATGTTTTAGCTTAATTGGTCATTAGCTTGACGATTGTGCACACACCCCATTGAACTACATTTCCCCTGCTTCTGCTGCATCATGTGAATGTCGCTACATTGGATTTTCATTTTCCATTATGCTGGCTGATAGAAATTGTTGTATCATGTGCTTTGTAACGATCCAGTGTGCATATGGCCTGTTGTTTGAATTACTGGGATTTGTGTATTTTGAGTTTGATATTATGGTCTGAATAAGAGTTGTATTGCTATGATTTGGACACTGGAATCACTAGATTTGGAGTTGAAATGCAAAGATTTGGAGTTGAGATGCAAAAGTTATGCTAGTTTCCCAAACTGTTTACAATATGGAAACTCGTGTTCTGCGAGTTTTAGGACCCCGAAGTGTTTTGCTATAATTATGCCTTAATACGTATTTTTAGCTTGAGCACGTCAAATATGAATTGTAGTATTTTGAGTTATCTTGCATCTCCCACTAGAATGAGTGATTCCGAGTTAGTACCCAAAATTTATGAATTTTCTATCAAATGTGTCAAGCTAAAAGTGCAATTACTTTGTTCTGCTCATCAAATATGTTTCGACCTATTTTACCTAAGCTAATGAATTAATTTGGAAGTGTATTAAACATATGAAATTTTCTATTTTGAGTTAGTTTTCAAACTAAATTGGACCCATGCCAATCGGTTAAGTTCGGAGAAGTTATGGGTTAATTACGATAGGTGTGGAAGCTGTAATTTTAGAATATGCTATAAATCAAATGTTTGGATAATTGTTTGATATTTATGAAGTATTTGAATGTTTTATGATGTAATTGAGGTGTAAATGATCAGGTTATGTTGTTTGATTGGGATACCAGGATCAAATTTGTAGTTGTTTTTTTTTATACGAAGTAATCATACATATATGCATACTGTGTTGCTATGTATGATATGCAAATGTGAATGACCGGAAATGCGAGTTGAGATCGATGCATATGTCATGGTGGACCGGGGAAATCTTTGAGAATTGTTGTGGATGATAGACATACTGGCCTTTGATATGTTGCTAGTCATGAATGAGCGAGAGGTGATGAGTATTACGTTATAAATATCGATATTAAACTTGGAGATTGTGAAAATATGAATTATGAAACGTGAACAATTAGAGGAAACTTATATTTGTCCAGAACGTATTTAGGGAGTGCACTTTATAAATTAAATTTCAATAGCTTTATTATGTTGTATTACGATTTTGTATATTGATGTGATTGTGATTATTATGTTGGTCTATGCTCGCCCGGTGTGGGTGTTGTTTGTGTTGCACCAGATAATAATTTTCCGAGGGACGTAAGCTCGGTTGCGTTGCTTTCGGAAGCATTGGATAAGTATTAAGGATAACAAATGTTGTTTATGTATTTAGATTTATACTCATTTATTCATGGCTCGTCTGTGAGCATTCTGATGCATGTATATTGTCTGTATAAATGTTTCGAAATTTCCTTTTTCATTGGGTTGATATATGTGCATTTTATTTTGAGGAAAATATGCTTTATGAATTGAGTATACAAGTATGATGTGTGTGCCCAGTTATTAGCTAGATGAATATGTTTTTTTAATGTACATATGACGTAATAATTAGATTATTGTTTCGGCGAGGTTTTGGGGCTTAACATTTTTCGAACTATTGATCGAAAGTAAAGGCTCGAACGACGCAACATATGTTTATTTAATATATTATTATATTGTTTAATAAAATAGTTGAGCTTGAAATCGATTCGAAAAAATTCGAAAAAATATGCTATTATGGCTCAAATTCATAATTTCGAATATGGTTGAATATTTTTCAAGCCCACTCAATTTCTTTACACATCTTTTCTAGATAATCCATTAGACGTACGTGCATATAACATTTTTTAAAAATCACCAACTAATCAGGGCTATGACCTTTGTCTTCCCCTGCCTTGGGATAATTTATATCGCCCACATGCTCACACAATAATTCGTGCTAATTACAATAATGTTTTTTTTCCATCTTGGCATCCATATATGATTTTACTATCGAATTAATCAACTACATATATAACAATAATAACAACTAAATTTTTAATCCACATGGATTGTGGTATGCTACATGGACTAAAGAAAGAATCAAGTAGAGTCGCGCACATACGTCAATCTTCTTTAAGAGTTTGGGTGGAGCTAGGATGCTGATGTTGGGGGTGAAATTTTTATTATTTTAAAATAAATATAAATTATGCTAAGAAAGTACCGCATGTTATATTGATAAAACAATAAACATATACCCTATATTCTAATTATCTTAATAACTAAAAATATATTCATAAAGTACACCAAATTTTAATTTATAACAAAAGTTATTTAATAATACGTTTATATGTATTCTCACTTATGTTTAAGTTGTGCCCTACATTTTCTTTAAAATCATCATCATTTCCCATCAATGAACATTTATGTCCAAACAACGAAAGACAAACAAGAAATGATCATTGACTCTTTGAATGAATGAAAAATTTAACTAGAATCATCTCGTTCATTTCATCGTCTTCTAAACGGATAAGTAAAAACTCTGACGTTTCAATCGAAAGCAAACACTAAAAGTAAAACACTCCACGTGCATAACCAAGATAACCAATCTAGCAACGTAGAAGCTATAAGAATTCGAATAAACCAAAAGAATTTTCACATGGCTATAAATTATCCCACAAGTCATCCGAATTCCAAAACAAGTGACATAATCAAATAGAAGCTAGATTAATCAACTCCCTCATAGAGTACACACTTCATTTAATCAAAATTTACCCAAACATACGAACATAAAAAGGTTTAGATGATCAACAAACACCTCTCGACATAATCTTATCAATCAACCCAACATTACAAATACCATGTAAAAGGATATAGCATTTTAAATTTTTAACTCTTAAACCAATTGTCTAGTACCGCCCAAACGAACACACTAATTTTCACAAATTCAAAAACTCTTCTATAGATTCACCATGAAAATCAACAAAAAATTCAGAGAAAACAAGAGATTGAAAAAATAAATAAGTTCAAGAAACTTTTTCTTAGTGAACAGAAAGAGAACTAACACAAGGACATTGGATCCTAGGGGTGCTTACCGGTCCGGAAATAGAACTAACACAAGGACACTGGATCCTAGGGGTGCTTACCGGTCCGAACTGGTCCGGACCGGAACCGGCCGGTTCCGGGCCCGTTATGGGCGGAACCGGTCCGGTCCATTAAGGAACCGGATCGAACCGGTTCCGGTTGGTTCCGGTTCCTTAACGGTTTTTCGATTTTTTTTTTTAATTATGTTGTAAATGTTTCTTCAATGATGTTCATCATAAATTCAATATATTTCTTCTTCATTTCATAATATAGATGCATACAAATAATTGTAAAGACGTGACAATTGAAAATCTAAATAAAAAAATATTACAATTTAGTACTTAGCAGTCTTCATAATTGATAAGTGTTGTTTTGACGTTCTCTTCTTCTTGCTCGTCATAATGATTTACGATTTCGTCAACCGTCTCATCTCTTCTATTTTTGCATTCTGCTTCAAACCAATCTTTAAGTAACGTGAGCATGCATAACGAATCAGCTGATAGACTACTTCTGTAGTCTCTAATAATACGGCCGCATGTTGAGAATGCCGATTCAGAAGCGACGCTTGAAGCTTGTAGAGCATACACGTCTCTAGCCATTTTGGCTAAGATAGGGAATTGTGCTGCATTGGACTTCCACCATTGTAAGACGTCGAAGTTGTCTTCGGTTAGAAATTGATAATTCAGATAAATTTGCAACTCAGTCGATGTGCTAGTAGAAGGCCCTTTTCCCTTATGTTTTTTCCTGCCCAGCATTCTAAGCAAATTGATGCCCCCACCTTTAGATTGAGCTTGGGGTTGTTCTTCAACAGGCCTTTGTTGCGATGATTCACTTGCCTGTTGATTATAATACAATTTAAACATATTTTGGAGAGATTGCATTGTAGACGTCTTTTGATCGTCACAAACCTTCCCCAAAAATTTAGCATAATATTCAAAAAATATCTCAAATGAAGATAAACATTGACTAGGATCTAGCAATGTTGCGATGCAGTGCACGGGTGGGATTTGTTCCCAATACTTTATAAATTTAGTTTTCATTGCACTAACAAAAGCATGCAAGTCATAGTCATCTCTAAATTCTATAAATTTATCAAACATGTTAAATACTAAAGGAAGAAAATAAACGGAAGTTGGATAAGTAACACCAGAGAAACGTTCCGTCGCTTCTTTGAAAGTACCTAACAATGATACTGTAAGGACCCCAAGCCCTTAACCATTGATTAGTGTATTAACCACTATGTGTGGCACATGCTTTCAATAAAAAGTCAATCGGGAAGCTCAGATGATACTTTATCATTGCATGGCAATTACAAAATTTCCATTAACACTCAATGTTATAAGATCATCAGCCTAACAACAAATAGACTCATAAAGTTCGCCCATTACCATCCCCTTTGTGCCACTTTTTACATTGTGGACTTTTATAAAAATTTGGGCAGAGTCTCCCCATAAATAGAGCTATCCCGAAATAAAAGTACAACACATAACATAATTCCCGGCCAGGGAAAACATAATACTCATCAGAATGCAGCAATACCAGTAAATTCCCAGCCAGGGAAGACACCACACATATGACGACAAAAGTGGGTTTCAACACCCACATAATACACCAATGACTCTCATATCATTTAGCAATTCTACCTCTAATTGCATGCAACATCAAATGAAAGAGAGAAAGGCTCATGCATTTATATACAATCCATATACAAGTATAATCGTGCTCACATGCGAGCATCATGAATATGTATATAACCCTCAGGTGTATATAGGTACTCTATACGATACCGTGCTCCATCAAGCCCTGGTACCACGATCCTGGAGTAAATCCAATCAACAGCTCGAGCTCAACTCCAAAGCCATCGATGTACCTGTTCACCTGCCCCAACAGAGACAACCCCCAACGGGGTGAGCATACCAATACACAAAATCCCATAATCACAATAATGAAATTCATAATTTACAACAGAAGTAAATACTAATGAATTTAAATGATACTCCCTGGATGGCAACGTCCTCATCCGGGATTCCGTGTACTGTCCATGTTCTCACAATCATCAAACTCATCAAATCTCAAAAATCAGTAAATCAACACATTGATTAACTCATCGCATGCCTAATTCTCGAGTATCAATAGATAGTGATTCCAAATTCATTATACATGCAAATATAGATATCTCAATATCTAATACTGATTTCACAACCTCGCTATCAATCACAGATAGCTCAAATGCCTAGCATTTATTTTACCAATTCTCCATTATACCTAGACATCTCAAATGTCTTATAATGAATACATGATTCTACGATCATCCTCAGGCATCTCAAATGCCCTACAATAGTCATATAAACCCAATACCCCTTATATCTTGTAAGAGTCATCCTACTCTAGTGTCACGCACGCTACAAGCGGCGATATCAAGATTTGGTCGTTATTTGGCTATATCAACATATATATATAACCACACACACAATTATTCAATGCAATCAAAATACATTATGCATTTCATAAATGCTCTCATATAAAGAAATGCTCGTACGTCGCACGTACCTTAAATCTCCGAAGTCCGAGCCAAACCTTGCTCGAGTTCCATGCCCCGAGGAACGATGTGCTAACACGATAAATAATTCACAATTATTTACGAACATGTAACCCATGCTCAAGCACATCCATAACCCTAAAAAAAATTGTCAACACACGACAATTAACCATTTAAAATACTCGGGGTGGAGCACATGCAGGGAGGGAAACAAATGAGACATCAACGAAAAATGCTCAAGAACTCCCCTAAAATTTTCGAACCCTCACTCCACAATTCGAACCCAATTAAACACCATAATTCATCTAAAATATGAATTAATCAATCAACAACATGAATAATCGCCCCACATGCCAAAACCCCCAAAATTCGAATTCAAAGCCCTAAATTCGAACCCAATTCCTTAAATTCGAACACAATTAAGCATCATAATACATCTAAAACATGTAATAAACGATTAACAACAAGAATCATCATCCCTTGCCAAAAACCCCCAAATTTCGAACTCAAACCCTACGAAAATCGAGAATTAATTCGAACCAAAACCACCCAAATTTAACAGGGAATTACATGAGAAGCATGAAAAAGGGGTAAGGAAGGTTACCCAAACGAAAATCGGAAGTAAATCGGTCGAAATCCGATAAACCCTAGAAATTGGGGATCGACGCTTTCCCGCAAAATCCGACTTCAAAACGCGACGAAACTCTCAATTGCCGGAGGGGATAGCTGCGCCTCGACGAGACGAAGCCGGTGGCGGGTCGCACGCGCCGAACGGCGGCCGGACGGCGGCGGGCGCACCGCTTTTGTGCGCGGGGGCTGGGGGCGACGGGATACGGGCGGGCGCGGGAGAGAGAAGGGAAAGTGGGGCTGAAATGAAATTAAATGTAAAATCTTGGGTTCAACTGGTATTTATAGCAAAATTACCCCGAAATACCAATAGTCCCACAAATACATCATGATTCATTAAAAATCATCTGTTTTCAAAAATTCTCTCTCTAACTCCAAAACCCCTACCGGTGCCCACACAAAGCACCCCAGATCCCGAGACACATCAAAAACCCAACTCTTAGGTTTTTCACCGGAATGAGAATACAATCTCAACCTCTGGATCCAACGATCCCAACTACCCAAATAAACGAGCCCAGAAGGCCCAACACCGCGATTAAACTCCAAATCGCCACGTAAAACAAGTTTAGGGGTTATTAACACTCCGGGATTAACATCTATAATCCCTGGTCATCACAGATACACAATTTTCAACAAATTCCCAATCCTCATTAGTCAAATAAATACTTTCATCGCTATCAGGCATTTGATATGAATTATAAAATGGAGTTAAAATATCTTTGTAAGGTAACATAGCATTCAACATATTCTACAACGAATTCCACCTAGTTTCTATTGGTGATGGAAAAAGAAGATGATTTAAACCATTAGATAAACATAATTGTTTCCAATCACGCTTAACACGGCTCGTGCGTTACCATTTAGCGCGGTATTTCATTTTCTCAATGCATGCTGAGTGATTGTCCTCATAACCAACTTTAACAGCCAAATTAATCACATGACATGCACATCTAACATGAAAAAAATACCATCAAGCATTGGTTTAAGATAGGTCTTTAAATCACGCATCGCAGCATTGTTATTCGCAGCATTGTCTAATGTGATTGAAAATACCTTATCCTGAATTCCATAATGTCTACAAGTGTTGAATGCATATTTAGCAATTACATAACCAGTATGTGCACGGTCTAACTCATCTAAAGACAAAATCCTTTTTTGCATACACCAATTATCATCAATCCAATGACAAGTGACAACAAGATATGAATCAGAATTTACATTTGTCCAAATATCAGTTGTTAAACTAACCCTACAAAGCAAACTAGAAAGATGTTGAAACAATGTATTTCTATATTCAACAAATACGTCCATACAATTTCTTTTTAGTGTGTGCCTGAAAATATGTTTAAACATGGGTTGTATAGACGAAGCAAATTCAATAAAATCAGCACGTTTAGCTTGTATAAAAGGTAGTTCACATCTGATCACATATCTAACAAGTGACCTACGATTAATTTCAGCAGTTAAAATAAAATTCGTGCCAGTAAGAACATTAATTTGTGCTTGTATTGCTTCTCGACCTAATGGTTGTAATGTTGTCTCATCAAAATTATGTTTTTTTACTAAGTGTTTTTTAAATGTTCCGGTGCCTCCACTGGAACCACCAGCTTTATATGAATTCTGGATCTTACATAATTTACATATTGCAACAGATTCATTAGTACCTTCTTTTTGAGCGAGTTCAAAGTGATCTCATATCTTACTTCTTTTGGCACGAGTCGGTTGTCTACTCGCTGTTGTAGTGGCTCCGGATGACTCCACATGTTATCTTTCTTGGGCTTGGGCAGCAATAAGTTCGGCAAATTGTTGGGGTTGTTGTGGTTCGACATTCATAGAAGAACCACCAACATTGAGGTCAGCAAAAAAATCATAACTTTCATTTAACTTAGGAATTGGCACAGGCAAATTCATTGCAGAAGATGAACTCAGTGATAGACTACCCAGAACGAGACCCCGACTGCGACCCCGGCTACGACCAGCACCACTGCTAGATGAAGATGCCATTATTATATAAGACTATAAGTAAATTGTAGATAGCACAATTGAGAAAAAAATATGAGAGTGAAGTATTTTTTGTTACAAGAATTGTTATGAAAAAATACACAACACAGCATCCCCTATTTATAGTTTTATTTTTTATTAAAAAATTTTTTTTTTAAAAAAAATGTTACGTTGGCAACGGCTAAGAGCCTTTGCCAACGTTAACAATTAACGTTGAAGAGGCAACGGCTGTATAGCCGTTGCCTTCTTCCTTTTTTATTTTATTTTATTTTTATTTTTTTAAAAACTACCGGTTCCGATTCTGGAATCGGAACCAAACCGGTAGCACCGTTAGGAACCGCCCCGGATCGGTTTCTAACCGGTTCCGGGGTGAACCGGAACCGTTAAGTCCGGTTCCGATTTCGAACCGGACTTAACGGTCCGAATTCGGAACGGGTCCGATTTGACCCGGCCCGGTAAACACCCCTACTGGATCCTCCCTAATCACAGAGAGATATTTTGGAGAAGACAACGTTGATAGAATCTTTAGAAGAGGAACACAAAGTAATTAAATACAGTTAATAATTATAAAAAATATAGAAAATAGATACCGATAAACATATTTTAAAAAAATTAATTTTTTGTTTTCTTGGAGGTGCAGTCAATAATTAATTATCTAAAAGCATAAAAATAATTATGAATATAAATATTTAAAATATATGTGAAATATATAATACTAAAATAGCATTTGAAAAAAGTATATATATATATATATATATATATATATATATATATATTTATTGGTACATAGACCAAAACCTACACCCGGTTCATAGGCCTGGTTACATGCGATAATTTCGCCATGGATCTGTGCAGACTCCAATAATGTGTAATTCAAATGCGTAAAATTTTCTATTTTCATCAACTTTTGTCTTCATTCTACCCCCTCTCCATCCTCTCTTTTTCCCCACTGTCCCACATTCCAAATTTCGAGTTTCATTTCATTTTTTTGCTTTTTGTTTGAGGGGGTCGATTTATGGCAGAGTGTTAGGAATGAAATCACCAAAAATCGGATACTTCGAGTTTGTGCCAAACTTAGATAGAAAACTCTATATCAAATATTTCTCAATGAAATTGTTCATCGTTGCTTCACAATATATAAACTTCTGGAAGGAAAATAGAAAAAATTTACGCATTTGTAATTATTCATCCTGAATTCATTTCCTTCGTTGGTTGCTGCCTCCATTTGTAATTATTCATCCTGAATTCATTTTGTTTTTCCACTTGGGCTACCTCATTTGATATGATCCCCTTTGAAGCCCAAGCCTTTAATTGTTTCTTGGCCCTTTGGGGGTCCATTCAATGCATAAAGGCCTATCATTCTTCCCTTCTTCAAAAACAGCTTTTGTGCTCAAGGTTGTAGGTGGAATAAAGCTTGCAGAAATCTTGAAAATTCTCCCATGTTGCATAATCCGGAAAGCTATCTGACCATTGTACTAGATTTTGCTTCACTTGCCGATTGTTGGCAGTATGACTCTCGAAGCAAAGATTCCTATAGGCATGGAGAGAGGCTGGTTGTTGATGGTAATATCTGGTAATGCTCCTCCTTTTTTAGGCATCTCCCCCTTAAATAACTTGAGCTGTGATACATGAAAGGTGGGATGTATTTTGGTGCCGATTGGTAGCTGCAACCTGTATGCTACTGGTCCCATCTTTGCCAAGATAACAAAGGGACCAAAGAAACATTTACACAACTTTGAATGACAACGGCTGGCTACTGTACGTTGACGATATTGACGAAGTTTTACTAACACCAAATCCCCTATTTGGAATTGTTTGTCTTGTCTATGGCCATCTGCATTTATCTTCATCTTCTGTTTAGCTTCATTCAAATGTTTTCAGTTTCTTCAAGAATTCATCCCTCTTTAACAGCCCTTCTTCCACCATAGCCAATCGTGTCATCGTGTGCTGCCTCTCAATACAATGGAATTGTTGGGAAGCTTGTCCATACACCGCTTGAAATGGGGTCATCTTAATAGCTGAATGATAGCTGGTGTTATAGTGGTATTCTGCCCATTCCAAGAACGATGCCCAAGAAGTTGGATTCTCATCTGTGAATGCTCTCAAGTATTGCTCAAGACAGCTGTTTAGCACCTTGATTTGCCAATCTGTTTGGGGTGGTATGCCGAACTCATTCGCAATTTGGTTCCCATTAGCTCTGATAAGTGTCATTTTTACACCTATCTAGCTATAAATTTCTAATGTTTTCGTATTGATTCCTGGATGATTTTATACTTTTGGTATATATTTGTATGTTTCAGGAATAAAGGTTGAAATGCATAAAAGTGGAGAAAATGTGCTAAAAACGATGGAAAAGGACTCAAAGAAGCTTATATGGTGAAACAATGACTCTTTTAAGAGTTAAACAAGGACTCATTTAAGAGTTATAAAAGGAGACATTTGCCAACTCCAACAAGGACTCTTTTAAGAGTTATACAATGACACTTCATTTTCCTTCCCCTCATCTATAAATACATACTTTACAACCTAGGAATAGCCTCCATCATATCATCTTCCATATCACCATCATCCACCTCAATCCTTCAACCCATCCTAGGAATTGGAACAAGCCAACAAGAGAATCGAGGAGCACGATCGAGAAAGAAGTGAGGAAGGATCAAGAATCAACGAACGAAGTCGACTTAGGAGTTTGCTTTTACTTTTCTATTTTGGTTTTGAATGAATAATGGATTTATTGTGTTTTTTATGATTGAGAGATATCATATGTGACATCCCCGAAATGGTTAATTTCTATTTGGCTTTAATTGTGTTTACATGATTAATTATGTGGTAATTGATTATGTGTTAGGATTTATTTACCTTATGGAAAATGCATGGTCATATGGATAGGGTGACCCGGGGTTGCATTTCAGGGTGCATGTGGTGCATGTTGGGTAAATATTATGGGAAGCATGATTTATTTGCATTGGTAGCAATTTATGAGGAATCATGTGTTAATTGATATTATGGTGCATTTTGAGTAAATGCTTTGGAAAATATCATATTGGGGTGTTTTATACACCATGGAATTATTTTGGTATCATTTTAAATTAACTCACCTTTTATTACCCAACCCACCTCACCATCCATCACTTTCTAACTTTACCAAACCAACTCCCACAAACCCTCTCCCTTCTTCATTTTCGAGTTCCAGCCTTTGGGTGGATAGAAGTCCTTGCAAAATATTGTTTTGTGGAGCATTTTGGGTGATTTGAGATCCCCAAGAGGTATGGATACCTCATGTATTAATTTTGTAAGGTTTTGGTTGAGTTTAGTTTGGTTTTAAAGGGTTTAAAATGGGTTTGTGTTGGGTGTTGTGATTTTGGTAATATTTTGGTTGGATGTGGTATATTTGAGTTTATAATGATGTTTAGTGTTGGTTTTGAGTTATTGGTTTTGGTTGGTGTTGGTGTATGTGGGTTTGTTTGAGTTTGGGAAGGTGAAGGGTGAATAGTGCCCGATTCCCGCTTGGCTACAGCTCGGCGATCGATCGGCGATTTTCTCGCGATCGATCGCGAGCAACAGGGCTGAGGCAGTGAGCCTCAGCGATCGATCGCGAGCTTGGCGCGATCGATCGGCGAGGCCGCGATCGATCGGCGCTAGCTCCGCGATCGATCGCGAATTGTGCATTTTTGTTGGCTGAGGCAGTGTAGTCTCGCGATCGATCGGGGCTTATTGGCGATCGATCGCGAGACACCAAAAATGGTGTTTTTGGGTGTTTTTGTGGGATTTTTGGTATTGGACTATTATTGGTTTCTAATATTGGTATTTGTGAATATGTAGAACCAACCCAGGTGGCAACGCAGCCAAGGAATTGAAGTCCAATCACATTCCACATTTTGGAAAGGTACGTAGTGGACGTACGGGCACCCAACGGTAACATGTATTTTATATGCTCATTGTTTATGCATTGTGGATGCGAGTATATATATGTGGTATTGCATAGTGGATGCATATACATGTTTATTTATGCCATATGAGGTATTGCATAGTGGATGCATATACATGGTAATTTATGCACATTGATGTTAGATGCATATTATGATTATTGGATGCACATCCCATGAGTCGTGGTCATCCTTTGATGATTTTAATGCTTGCCGCTTTTTGTATTGGTTCCGCCAAATGTGAAGCGAGGGGTGGGAGCGCCGCATGTCACATTTGAGCGTGGTTGTCATATGGGGCGAGGAAAGGGTATTTGCCGCTCTCTGTGAAGCGAGGGGTGGGAGCGCCGCATGTCCATTGTAGCGAGGTTATCCTATGCCGCCCATATGAATATAAGCGAGGGGCATTAAAATACACTGTGATGGACAGACTAGGGAATGGTGACCAATATGTGGTACAGTTGAGATGGTATATGATGTCATGACATGTTTTGGCCATTAAAAATAATCTGTTGATTATACTCATGAGTTCTGGTACAGGGACAACCAAACGGGAAGCGTTTGAAATGCATGGGAAAACAGGAAGTGTTTTATATTGATTATGCATTTACGCTTTATCTTCATATTGTGTTGAATATGAATGATTATTATTGCTCATGTTTGGGGGTTGTCCTTGTAGGTACCTTTTTGGCATGATAGATGGGCTTGAACGGGTTGAGACAGTGAGCTTCACGAGCATCTTTGGTAGATGAAAGGACAGGATTCTTTTGTATAGTGCCTACTCTAGGAGTAGCGTAAAACTATAGTGGAACATTCATTGATTGGAATGTAATTAATCCTTTTTGTAGTCCTTTATTTTGGCATGTAAATGCTTAAGCTCATAGACTCAACTTGTTTATTATACTCTGATCATTGTTATTAGCTCTATTATGCCTTAATTCCGCACTTAAGGATTAGGGTCCTTACATTAGTGGTATCAGAGCAGTGGTTAGAGAACCCGGGAACGAGTGAAGGGTAGCCTTAGCATGGTTGGCTAGGTGCTTACATTTGGAGCATGTTTATGCATGTGGTGCATATTATTGTATATCCTGTTATACTAACATGCTTATATCACTCCTGTTATCTAACGACATGTTATATATTGCTTTGGATTGTTGTTAACATTTGTGTTACAGCATGGCTGCTAATGAGGAAGTCGGAGATGTTGGGAGTGTAAATGCGAGTATTGGACAGGCTAATCCTCTACCTCCACCGGCTGTGGGAATGGAACCAGTAGTCCAGTTATTGCTACCGGGTGAGATTAGCTTGACGCAGTTTCTGTCTTATCATCCGCCCCGGTTTGAGGGGACAGAGTCCGGAGAAGAGGCTGAAGAGTGGTTAGAGAGACTTGAACAGATCTTTGTATCGGCTCCGTGTGCTATTACTGCTTGGCTGAGGCTGGCGGAGTTCCAGTTGGCTAAGAAACCATTGATGTGGTGGAGGAGCACAGTGATGGAGATGAGAGCACTGGGTACTGTGATTGACTGGACGCTCTTCAGGACCAGGTTCTTGAACCGATACTTCTCCGCAGCAGCAAGGCAGACAAAAGAGGATGAATTTGCAAGCCTGAGGCAGGGAAACATGACAGTAGCAGACTATGCCACACAGTACTCATCACTACTGAGGTATGTCCCCCATATTGCCTCTGATGGACGTGCCAAGATGAGAAATTTCATGAAAGGACTGCGACCGGAGCTCTATGACCGGGTTATCATCAATAACCCAACTTCTTTTGATGATGCTCTCACAAGAGCGGAGCTTGCTGAGCTCGGAGTGGGAGCTTATGCCATGCCACCACCGGTACCGCCACAGAGGCAGACTACTGACAGTTTGAGACCTCGGGGTGAGTCATTTAAACCCCGTGGTGCCTCTTCATCTTCACGGTATGGTGGGAAGAAACACTTTGGACAGAAGCAGGATAACAAGAAGGGAAATTGGTCGGCCAATCGAGGATCTTCACAAGGGGAGAGGCCGGGAGAGCCTAAGTGCAACAATTGTGGAGGGCCGCATTCTTCAAATAAGTGTCCTGCATGTTATGTATGTGGCAGGATGGGCCACATTGCTCGATATTGTCCCGCCAGGGGAGGCCAGTCAGAGTATCAGGGCAACAGGCCAAGATTTGAGGACAGGACAGTGCAGCAGAGGCAACAGTTTGGGCCTCGTCCATCGGGAGGTCAGACAGTGGGACCACCCCAGGGGCAAGTATATGCACTGACCAGGGAGCAGGCTCAGGCAGCTCCAGAGGAGGTGATCGCCGGTACGTGCCATTTATTTACGTACCCTGCTTTTGTTTTGATAGATACAGGTGCCTCCCATTCCTTTGTGTCTGTGGGATTTGTGGAAAGACACCATATGCGCACGTCTCCTTTGCCCACGCCTCTATTGGTCTCGACACCCACTGGAAGAAACGTCGTTGCTGATCAGTTTTTGGCAGATAGCCTCATTTATTTTGAGGGCAACGAGTTGAGATCAGACTTGATTGTACTGGGTATGTCAGACTTCGACTGCATCTTGGGTATTGATGTTCTGAACAGATATCAGGCAGTGGTAGATTGCCGAGGACAGTGAAGTTCAGACCTGAGTTGGGCAGTCAGTGGACTTTCTTTGGCAACGGTTCTCGTGCGAAGATTCCGTTGATTTCAGCGATCAAGATGTCTCAGCTGTTGGAACATGGGCACACGGGCTATCTTATTTATGCCGTGGACACGTCTGGAAAGAGTAAAGAACTGAGAGTTGAGGATGTACCAGTTGTGGCAGAATTTGCTGATGTATTTCCAGAAGAGATCCCAGGATTTCCACCGGCCAGGGAAGTTGAATTTGGGATCGAGTTGCTGCCAGGGACATCCGCTATCTCTCGTGCACCTTATAGGATGGCACCGGCTGAGTTGAGGGAGTTGAAAGAGCAGTTGCAGGATCTCTTGGATAGGGGTTATATACGCCCGAGCGTGTCGCCATGGGGCGCACCAGTCCTCTTTGTGAAGAAGAAGGACGGTTCGATGCGGTTGTGCATCGATTACCGGCAGCTGAACAAGGCTACAGTGAAGAACAAGTATCCTCTCCCAAGGATAGACGACTTGTTTGATCAGTTGCAAGGTACCAGGGTGTATAGCAAGATTGATCTGAGATCCGGGTATCATCAGATTCGGGTCAGAGAGGAAGATGTGCAGAAGACAGCGTTCCGGACTCGATACGGGCATTATGAGTTCTTGGTGATGCCGTTCGGTGTGACGAACGCCCCGGCCGTCTTCATGAGTCTAATGAACAGAGTGTTTCAGCAGTATCTTGATCAGTTCGTCATCGTGTTTATTGACGACATTCTTATCTACTCCCGGAGCGAAGAAGATCATGTGAAACACTTGAGGACAGTGCTTCAGATTCTCAGAGAGCATCAGTTGTATGCTAAGCTCAGTAAATGCGAGTTTTGGCTGAGCAGTGTAGTGTTTCTGGGGCATGTCATTTCGAGCAGTGGGATATCAGTGGACCCGAAGAAGATTGAGGCTGTAATGGAGTGGGCTGCCCCCACTTCTGTACCTGAGATCCGGAGTTTCCTTGGTTTGGCCGGGTATTATCGGCGCTTTGTTGAGGGCTTTTCGAAGATTGCCAAGCCGCTGACTCAGTTGACTCAGAAAGGAGTGCCTTTCTTTTGGTCAGAAGCTTGTGAGGAGAGCTTCCAGGAGTTGAAGCACCGGTTGACGACGGCGCCATTGTTAGTGATCCCGACGGAGAACTCCAGATTTGTTCTGTATACTGATGCATCACTGCAGGGCCTTGGATGTGTTCTGATGCAAGATAAGCATGTGGTAGCTTATGCATCGAGGCAGTTGAAGCCGCATGAGACCCGATATCCAGTTCATGACTTGGAATTGGCGGCTATCATCTTCGCCCTGAAGATCTGGAGGCATTACTTATATGGCACTTCATTCACCATATACACGGATCACAAGAGCCTCAAGTTTCTATTCACTCAGGCGGAGCTGAACATGAGACAGAGGAGATGGATGGACCTACTCAAGGATTATGACTGCGAGATAGAGTACCATCCGGGGAAAGCCAATTTGACAGCAGACGCTTTGAGCCGGAAAGTGAGGAGTTCTGCTGAGGACGTCATCCATTTGTCGGCTATGATGACCTCCTATTGTCATCTCGGCTATGATTTTGATATAGATGCATCACCAGTGTATGTCTCTACCTTATTAGCTGAGCCAGATATCTTTGAGAATATCAGGAGAGCTCAGAGGTCAGATGCTGAGGTTCAGAGATGGTTGTCTATAGTGCATCTTGGTCAGCCGACGAAGTTCAGAGTGGCCGACGACGGATCTTTGAGATTGGGTAACCGCTGGGTAGTTCCGAGTACGCCGGAGTTGCGTAAGGGAATCTTGGGGCGAGCTCACAGTAGCAGACTTAGCATCCACCCAGGCGGGAAGAAGATGTACAGAGATCTGCGTGGTCAGTTTTGGTGGAAGAGAATGAAGTCCGATGTCGTCGCTTTTGTAAAGAGGTGTTTGATCTGCCAGCAGGTTAAGGCAGAGAGACAGAGACCTGGCGGCGAATTGAGAAGCTTGGAGATACCGAAGTGGAAGTGGGAGCACATTTCCATGGACTTCGTGACTCATTTGCCGAGGAGTGCTTCAGGCTTCGATGCTATTTGGGTGATTGTGGACAGATTGACCAAGGTAGCCCACTTTATCCCCTATAGCATGACATTTACATTTTTGAGGATGGCGCAGTTGTATATTAGAGATGTGGTGAGATTGCATGGGATCCCCGTTTCTATTGTGTCAGATCGAGATCCGCGATTCACATCTCATTTTTGGGAAGGCCTTCAGTCAGCTTTGGGAACTGAGGTCAGATTGAGCACGGCTTATCATCCTCAGACGGATGGCCAGACCGAGCGCACTATTCAGACGCTCGAGGACATGTTAAGAGCTTGTGTTTTGGAGTTCGATGCTTCTTGGCAGGATTCAGTGCCTTTGGTAGAGTTTTCGTATAACAATAGCTACCAGGCGAGTATTCAGATGGCTCCGTTTGAAGCTCTTTATGGCAGACGATGTAGATCGCCCTTGTGTTGGGACGATTTGGACAGTAGATCAGTCGGAGGGCCTGAATTGATCCGGGAAATGGAAGAGAAGATAAAGACTATAAGGCAGAAAATGAAAGCGGCCCAAGACAGACAGGCAGCTTATGCGAATAAACGGCGGAGACCGTTAGAGTTTCAGTTGGGAGATAAGGTCTTTTTGAAGATCTCGCCTTTCAGAGGCGTTGTGCGGTTTGGGATGCGCGGGAAACTGTCTCCGAGGTTTGTGGGACCGTACGAGATTTTGCAGCGCATTGGCACATTGGCTTACCGACTGGCTTTGCCGCCTTCTTTATCTGGGATACATGATGTGTTTCATGTATCGATGCTGCGAAAGTATGAGCCGGATCCGTCTCACGTGTTACAGCCTTCCGAAGTTCAGTTGGAATCAGACATATCTTATGTGGAACGGCCTGTTAGAATTCTGGACAGAGCAGACCGTAGACTTCGGAATAAAGTGATACCGATGATCAAAGTTCAGTGGGATCGCAGGGGTGTCGAGGAGGCTACGTGGGAGACGGAGCAGCATATGGTGCAGCACTACCCGGAACTATTCTCTGGTATGAGTTTATGTTTAGTTTCTGTTGGGGTAAGTGCATGTGATTTCGAGGACGAAATCTTATAAGTAGGGGAGTATTGTGACATCCCCGAAATGGTTAATTTCTATTTGGCTTTAATTGTGTTTACATGATTAATTATGTGGTAATTGATTATGTGTTAGGATTTATTTACCTTATGGAAAATGCATGGTCATATGGATAGGGTGACCCGGGGTTGCATTTCAGGGTGCATGTGGTGCATGTTGGGTAAATATTATGGGAAGCATGATTTATTTGCATTGGTAGCAATTTATGAGGAATCATGTGTTAATTGATATTATGGTGCATTTTGAGTAAATGCTTTGGAAAATATCATATTGGGGTGTTTTATACACCATGGAATTATTTTGGTATCATTTTAAATTAACTCACCTTTTATTACCCAACCCACCTCACCATCCATCACTTTCTAACTTTACCAAACCAACTCCCACAAACCCTCTCCCTTCTTCATTTTCGAGTTCCAGCCTTTGGGTGGATAGAAGTCCTTGCAAAATATTGTTTTGTGGAGCATTTTGGGTGATTTGAGATCCCCAAGAGGTATGGATACCTCATGTATTAATTTTGTAAGGTTTTGGTTGAGTTTAGTTTGGTTTTAAAGGGTTTAAAATGGGTTTGTGTTGGGTGTTGTGATTTTGGTAATATTTTGGTTGGATGTGGTATATTTGAGTTTATAATGATGTTTAGTGTTGGTTTTGAGTTATTGGTTTTGGTTGGTGTTGGTGTATGTGGGTTTGTTTGAGTTTGGGAAGGTGAAGGGTGAATAGTGCCCGATTCCCGCTTGGCTACAGCTCGGCGATCGATCGGCGATTTTCTCACGATCGATCGCGAGCAACAGGGCTGAGGCAGTGAGCCTCAGCGATCGATCGCGAGCTTGGCGCGATCGATCGGCGAGGCCGCGATCGATCGGCGCTAGCTCCGCGATCGATCGCGAATTGTGCATTTTTGTTGGCTGAGGCAGTGTAGTCTCGCGATCGATCGGGGCTTATTGGCGATCGATCGCGAGACACCAAAAATGGTGTTTTTGGGTGTTTTTGTGGGATTTTTGGTATTGGACTATTATTGGTTTCTAATATTGGTATTTGTGAATATGTAGAACCAACCCAGGTGGCAACGCAGCCAAGGAATTGAAGTCCAATCACATTCCACATTTTGGAAAGGTACGTAGTGGACGTACGGGCACCCAACGGTAACATGTATTTTATATGCTCATTGTTTATGCATTGTGGATGCGAGTATATATATGTGGTATTGCATAGTGGATGCATATACATGTTTATTTATGCCATATGAGGTATTGCATAGTGGATGCATATACATGGTAATTTATGCACATTGATGTTAGATGCATATTATGATTATTGGATGCACATCCCATGAGTCGTGGTCATCCTTTGATGATTTTAATGCTTGCCGCTTTTTGTATTGGTTCCGCCAAATGTGAAGCGAGGGGTGGGAGCGCCGCATGTCACATTTGAGCGTGGTTGTCATATGGGGCGAGGAAAGGGTATTTGCCGCTCTCTGTGAAGCGAGGGGTGGGAGCGCCGCATGTCCATTGTAGCGAGGTTATCCTATGCCGCCCATATGAATATAAGCGAGGGGCATTAAAATACACTGTGATGGACAGACTAGGGAATGGTGACCAATATGTGGTACAGTTGAGATGGTATATGATGTCATGACATGTTTTGGCCATTAAAAATAATCTGTTGATTATACTCATGAGTTCTGGTACAGGGACAACCAAACGGGAAGCGTTTGAAATGCATGGGAAAACAGGAAGTGTTTTATATTGATTATGCATTTACGCTTTATCTTCATATTGTGTTGAATATGAATGATTATTATTGCTCATGTTTGGGGGTTGTCCTTGTAGGTACCTTTTTGGCATGATAGATGGGCTTGAACGGGTTGAGACAGTGAGCTTCACGAGCATCTTTGGTAGATGAAAGGACAGGATTCTTTTGTATAGTGCCTACTCTAGGAGTAGCGTAAAACTATAGTGGAACATTCATTGATTGGAATGTAATTAATCCTTTTTGTAGTCCTTTATTTTGGCATGTAAATGCTTAAGCTCATAGACTCAACTTGTTTATTATACTCTGATCATTGTTATTAGCTCTATTATGCCTTAATTCCGCACTTAAGGATTAGGGTCCTTACATCATAAACATAATTTTTCCTATTGATATTGTGATTGAATTCATACATCTTCTATGTGCATGTTTTATTGTTCTTCATGCTTTTGAAGGATTGATCCCCTTTGAATGATAATTTATTATAATTGAGAGCGAAAAATATTATAATACGATATAGTAATTCATGACGTGTGTTAAAGATTAGATCGAAAGATAAAATCACATACGAGTGATAACTTTAGGTTATTTAATCTAAGGTTAGTGGTTTTCATAAAGGTAAATTCAATATCGAATTGTTAATTAAGTGAACGAGAGTTACTTGTTGCAATTTGATGTTAGATTTAATATAGCTCGAGAGAGTATATTGAATAAATTCGGAAAACCCGTCACCTTAGAGATGTATGGAGAAAAGAATTGTAAGGGTTGGGTTAGGTGAATCATTGTTTGATAATTCTTTCTTGTGGACTTTTCTCGTGATCGTCGATTGTTTTGGTTGGTTAGAGTAGTTTATTTAGTTTTAGTTGACATTTTAATTAATTATCGTATGTTAAATATAGTTTAAAGAAGTCTTATTTGATACTTGCTTGTTAGTCCAAGGTTCGACACTCGTACTTACGAATCACTATATTAAAACTTGACACCGTATGCTTGCGGTCGATTTGTGTTGTTGATTTATATCATGCACCACTTAATATTTATTTGCTAAAGAAAAGCGCGATCAAGCTCGAATATCTTTCTCCAAAGATATGATGGAACGTGGTATTCCATGCAATTTTATCACCAATAAGCAGAATACTTCAGGGACTTGGCTCGAAGTATGCGCTGTAAGCAGCAGCCCAAAATGTGCATGCTTGGATAATCGATCTACTACCATAAAGATCATAGTGTATCCCTTCGATTTTGGTAAACTAGTGATGGAATTCATAACGATATCCTCCCATATTTGATCAGGAGTTTCAGTTGGTTGTAATAGCCCATACGATTTCTCAGTTGGATATTTGGTGGTTTGACACGATCCGATATGATGGAACATGGTATTCCATGCAATTTTTATCACCAATGAGTAGAATACTTCAGCAACTTGGCTAAAAGTATGCGCTGTAAGCAGGAGCCCAAAATGTGCATGCTTGGATAATCGATCTACTACCATAAAGATCACAGTGTATCCCTGCAATTTTGGTAAACTAGTGACGGAATCCATAGCGATATCCTCCCATATTTGATTAGGAGTTTCAGTTGGTTGCAATAGCCCATACGATATCTCAGTTGGATATTTGGTGGTTTGACATTCGTAACATTTGGCGACATATTCCTTTACATCTTGCCTCATTCCACCCAATGGAAGTTGGCTGCCAATCTTGTGAAAGTTATTTTCACGCCAGCGTGGCCACCAACTGGAGTGCAATGAAATTCTCTTAACATCAAGGTCTTCAATACAGAATCCTTTCCGAGGATTTGTCATTGTAAATCACCACTCCTTCCTTAATCTTATAAGATGTCACCCCTTCCTCTGAACTCAAACATAACTGATGCAACTCCTTTAAATCATTCAATAACTGGTTTTCTTGGTGCAAATCATTCAAGAAATCAAACTCAGGTCTTGATATTGCGGCCAAAAATTGAATATTTCCTTGCCTTCTTCCTTATTGTTGGAATCGAAGAGGGGGGTGAATGAGATTCCTTGGCTACTTTAGCGTTTTAAAATGAGTTTGAAAAATAAAAATAGTTTGCGCTTGCGGAAGCCTTTAGTCAATCGATAAATGCAAAGAATAAAATAAATAAATGCGTAAAGAAATAATGCGGTAAATCACAAGGATATTTGTTATAGAAGTTCGGCGATGAATCGCATACGTCTCCTCTTCCCGGTTAGATAACCTCCAACCGAGGTTCCACTAGAACAATAGACAACTCTTCCCGAGTTTACAACGCTCTTCCCGAGCACACTACTCTTCCCGAGTACACAAGCTCTTCCCGAGCACAATACTCTTCCCGAGTACACAAGCTCTTCCCGAGCTACCAACACTCTTCACGAGTCTTCTTGGCCTTAAGGGCTCCAAGGATAGCCACACACTTGCACCAACTAGACTTGTTGATGACTTTACAATTTTCCAACTTGCTTTGGTGTTGGAGGACCTTTACAATAACTCAACACACACCTTCACGGTGTACCAACACGAAGAGAACAAGACTCACACACAATAAAAGAATTACAAGCTCCAATACAATAACAATGTATGGAGATTGCAAAGCTTAATTCAAATATGAATGATCAAGACTTTGTAGAAGTTTGTAGGCTTGTTCCTTTTCTTCAAAATGCTCCAAAGCATCAATATTTATAGTGTAGGAGGCCCCCTAGGCTCCTACTAGACGTTGCTACACAAAAGGCTGAAATCACTCGTCGATCGCCTCAGCCATCGCCTCAGGCGATCTCCATCGCCGCGCACCAACGGTCAGCATAAATCACGGATCGCCTCAGGCGATGTCCCGATCGCCTCAGGCGATCCAACCGCAAATCCAATGCCGTAGCTTCAGCAGTTGAAATCCTTGCATCGCCTCAGGCGAAGTCCAGATCGCCTCAGGCGTTCAACGCATCGCCTCAGGCATTCCAAGCCATCGCCTCGGGCGATCTCCCCTGCGCGCATGCCCGCGCATCCTCAGCGTCGCTTCAGTCGATGTGCGGGGCGAAGTGTCAAATGGTTGCCATCGCCTCAGGCGTTGGTCATCATCGCCTGGAGCGATCTTCCTCGCATGCTCGCCTAGCCATCGCCTCTGTCGATGTGCGTGGCGATGCCTCGCCTGGCACCCATCGCCTGGGGCGATGATCACCATCGCCTGGGGCGATCCAGGCCAGAATATGCACACTCGATTTTCTTCATACCAAACCACTTTTCATCACTTAATCTGCACACTAAGTAGATGCATTAGTATAACAAACACAAGTTTTGTTGATCATCAAAACTCAAAGATTGACCGGGGATAATTTAACGCATTAAACGCAACCATGCGTTTAAGGCTCAACAATCTCCCCCTTTTTGATGATCACAAAACTTGATAAACTTGAATAAGTAATATGCATGAAATGTGAGTAAAAATGACTCCCCCTTAACAATTGCATACACTACAAGTTAATCAAGTAAAGCATTAAACAAATAACTCTCCCCCTCAAACCATGCATACATAAGCTCTCCCCCTTAAACTATGCATGTATTAAGGTTCAAGTTTATCACAAAATTCTCCCCCTTTTTGTGATAATCAAAAAGCATAGAATTCAAATAAACATAGCATAATATAACAATTTTCACATGTCCATCATCAAGCATATAATAGGCATAACAAGCCTAAGATTAAATCATAGAGATGAATCACAACCATGTGTTTAAGGCGCTCAACAATAAATTCTAAATGTTGCAATGTGTGCATATGTTCATGCATTCATGCCCAATAAGTAATAAAATTATCAAAGCATTATAACAAATCATTTAATTGCACATTTTCACATAGCATATTCAAATTTGAATGCAAGGCATATCAAGTTACTTACTATAAAAAGATAAGCATACATCATGCATTTCAACAATTATGCTAAGGGGTATTCCATTTTACTACAATAAATATTGAGCTTCAATATTTATTGGTCACAATTACTTTGTGCCAATTTATTTTGAAATTGCTCTTTTAACATGTAAAAGTAAATTTTACCCTCGATGACATGAGTTCGTTCTTGTCATTGGTCGAACGCCTCGAGCCTCTTCTATAGTTGTGAAAAATACAAACTCCTCCTTTGAGTTGCTTGTGCCTTCATCCTTCATTCCATTGTTGTCCCTACAAGACAAATTTATAATAGGAGGTTCTTTGGTACCCATTTGATTTTTGGGTCCTTGATGGTTAGCTTTCAAGGGCACTTTTGGAATCCATTTCCACCTCTTATTAGGTTGGTATTGGATTCTAGCCAACCTACACTTATTTTCAGTGTGGCCATTTTTGCAACAATAGTTACAAGTAGGAGAATCATGTTTTGCTTTGGCCAACAAGCTTGAAAAAGTTTTTGATTTGCTTGAGTAGCCTAACCCGGCTTTGTTAAAGCTACAACGTTGCAAGCCAACCATTCATTCATCTTTTTACTACTTTCACTAAATTTGCAAAATGATATCTTAAAGAATTTAATTTATTTTTCAATGAATTATTTTCTTCATCTTTCTTAGCAATCTCAAGTTTGAGTAATTTGTTACTCATCTTGGTTTTGCCAAGAGCATCAATGAGTTTATTATAAGATTCTAAAAGTTCATCAAATGAAGGTACCTCATCGTCGCTTTCATCTCCTTCATCTCCAAGAGCCATTAAACAAAGATTGGTGGCTTCTTCTTCATCGGAGTCGCTATCACTCCATGTGGCTATAAATGCCTTCTTCTTGCCTTTGTCCTCATTCTTCTTCCTAGGACATTTGTTAGCATAATGGCCTTTTTCTTGACAATTATAACAAGTTACCTCATTTTTGGATTCTTGTTTGGTAGCATTGGAGGTCTTTGACTTGCTATGTTTGTTGAAGAGCTTCTTGAACTTCTTTGTGAACAACATCAACTCTTCATCTTATCATCTTCTTCATCATCGGAGTGGTCTTTCCTTCCAACCAAAGCGATCCCATTTCTTTTGGATCTATCCTCCTCCTTTACTTCTCTCCTTGTGGCAACTTCAAGTTCATGAGTCACCAATGTGCCATGGAGCTCATCAAGATCATAAGATGCGTTCTCCCCTTTGTTGGACTCGATGATGGCCGTCCTCTTGGCATCTCATTCCTTAGGTAAGGCTCTTAGTGCTCTCCTCCATATTTGCTTTGGAGGGTACTTCTCTCCAAGTTGGGCAAGCTCATTTATGATAAGGGTGAGCCTCCTAAACATGGAATCCACCTCTTCTCCGGACTCCATCTCAAATGTCTCATATTTGAGTTGTAGAAGATCAATCTTGGTCTCCTTCACTTGATTAGTTCCTTCATGACAAATTTGTAATTTGTCCCATATCTCCTTTGCCGTTGAGCACATCGAGATCCGGTTGTACTCCTTCATATCTAAGGCACAATGAAAAATATTTATCGCTTTAGCATTTTGAGATATTAAAATCATATCCGCTCTAGTGAAATCGTCCATTTCTTTGGGAACACTAATTCCCCCAACTTCCTTTAAAGGAATATGTAGACCTTTCACTATGATTTTCCAAAGGTCATAATCCACAGATTGGATGTATAGAGAAATTCTATTCTTCCAATAACCGTATTATCACCCGTGAAAAGCGGAGGGCGATTCGTCGATTGACCTTGAGCAAACTCATTTGCTAGATTAGCCATACAAAAGATTTGATTTAAAACAAAAATCAAATGGCTCTGATACCACTTGTTGGAATTGAAGAGGGGGGGTGAATGAGATTCCTTGGTTACTTTAGCGTTTTAAAATGAGTTTGAAAAATAAAAATAGTTTGCGCTTGCGGAAGCCTTTAGTCAATCGATAAATGCAAAGAATAAAATAAATAAATGCGTAAAGAAATAATGCGGTAAATCACAAGGATATTTGTTATAGAAGTTTGGCGATGAATCGCCTACGTCTCCTCTTCCCGGTTAGATAACCTCCAACCGAGGTTCCACTAGAACAATAGATCTTGGCCTTGAGGGCTCCAAGTTAGCCACACAACAACTCTTCCCGAGTTTACAACGCTCTTCCCGAGCACACTACTCTTCCCGAGTACACAAGCTCTTCCCGAGTACACAAGCTCTTCCCGAGCTACCAACACTCTTCACGAGTCTTCTTGGCCTTAAGGGCTCCAAGGATAGCCACCCACTTGCACCAACTAGACTTGTTGATGACTTTACAATTTTCCAACTTGCTTTGGTGTTGGAGGACCTTTACAATAACTCAACACACACCTTCACGGTGTACCAACACGAAGAGAACAAGACTCACACACAATAAAAGAATTACAAGCTCCAATACAATAACAATGTATGGAGATTGCAAAGCTTAATTCAAATATGAATGATCAAGACTTTGTAGAAGTTTGTAGGCTTGTTCCTTTTCTTCAAAATGCTCCAAAGCATCAATATTTATAGTGTAGGAGGCCCCCTAGGCTCCTACTAGCCGTTGCTACACAAAAGGCTGAAATCACTCGTCGATCGCCTCAGCCATCGCCTCAGGCGATCTCCATCGCCGCGCTCCAACGGTCAGCATAAATCACGGATCGCCTCAGGCGATGTCCCGATCGCCTCAGGCGATCCAACCGCAAATCCAATGTCGTAGCTTCAGCAGCTGAAATCCTTGCATCGCCTCAGGCGAAGTCCAGATCGCCTCAGGCGTTCAATGCATTGCCTCAGGCGTTCCAAGCCATCGCCTCGGGCGATCTCCCCTGCGGGCATGCCCGCGCATCCTCGGCGTCGCTTCAGTCGATATGCGGGGCGAAGTGTCAAATGGTTGCCATCGCCTCAGGCGTTGGTCATCATCGCCTGGAGCGATCTTCCTCGCATGCTCGCCTAGCCATCGCCTCTGTCGATGTGCGTGGCGATGCCTCGCCTGGCACCCATCGCTTGGGGAGATGATCACCATCGTCTGGGGCGATCCAGGCCAGAATATGCACACTCGATTTTCTTCATACCAAGCCACTTTTCATAACTTAATCTGCACACTAAGTAGATGCATTAGTATAACAAACACAAGTTTTGTTGATCATCAAAACTCAAAGATTGACCGGGGATAATTTAACGCATTAAACGCAACCATGCGTTTAAGGCTCAACACTTATGTACTCGGGATAACGAATCTGCCACCATATTTTCTTTCCCTGATATTCGATGGTAAAATGATAACCAACCAGCTTGCTCAATTATTGTTGCTATTCTGGAGTTTGAATTATTTGAGACATTAATTCCTTCAAACTCTTGTGATCGGTGCAGATTATATACCGTTGTCCCATAAGTATTGCCTCCATTTTGCCATCGCTGCGGTCACCCCATACAATTCCCTTACATAAGTTGAGGGAAGTTGCATTTTTGGCCCCAACTTCTTGCTAAAGTAAGCCAAGGGTTGATTGTCTTGCATCAACACACATCCACTCCAATCTTGGATGCATCTGTCTCCACAGTAAATGTTTTGGCAAAGTCTGGCAGCTTAAGAATCGAAGTAGTGGCCATTAACATTTTGAGTTGTTCTAATGTTTGATTAGCTTCATTGGTCCATTTAAAAGAATCATTCTTCAACAAATCGGTTATGGGTGCCGCTACAGAAGCATAATCAGTCACAAAGCGGCGATAATAACCTATGAGGCCGAGAAATCCTCGCAACTGTTTGAGAGTGTAAGGACCCCCATGCCCTTAACCCATTATTAGTGTATTAACCCATGCAATTAGTGCATATAATTATGATACCATGGCATGATATACCATCTATAAAATTTCATGCATCCTTTCATTAATATCAAGCTTTTCCAAACCAAGTCTATTTAACATGTCATGCACCCTTGTAATACACTAACACTTTCTCAATTCATTTTGCAATTCCTAAATAAGTGCATGCATCACATAAATGAAAAGAGAAAGGCCCTTGCCTTTTTATACAAACCATATACACATAATAGTGCTCACATGCGAGCATCAAATAAGTATATGTGTATCAAATGTATAAAACACTGTGATGTCCGGGGATTAATGGTGTTAATCTCGGTGTGATAATAATCCTTAATGGATTTTAATTGTGGCAATTATGAATAATTGCGGTTTCGGGACTCTCGGGAATTTTAAATCCGATATTTAGAGTCGTTGGATCCAAGGGCTGAGATGGTATTCTCATCGTGGTGATAACCTTGGAATTTGGTTTTTGGTGGGATTTGGGGTCCGGAGTACTTTGTACTGGAGCTGGTACTGAAATAGAGATTGGGAGGTAATTATTGAAAACAGATGATTTTTAATGAGTCATGATGTATTTGTGGAGGAGTTGGTATTTTCGAGTTTTGGTACTATATATACCAAGTGACTACGTGTTACGGGATAACACAAATCATTTCCCTCCTTCTCTCCCCTCATCCACGCCTAACCCTTCCCCCATTTCCCCTCTTTTTCGCTTGGTGGAAAAATCGTTGGTAGCTTGGCTCGGGAGCCGGATTTCTCGAAGATAGTCAGGTATTAATCTTCCCCTCTTCATTGTCTTCGATTTGGTAGTGGTATTGTAGAGTTTGGTTGAGAGTTTAGTTGGTTTTGAATTTAGGGATTTTTGGTTAAAAATCCAAAGTTGAGTTTTTAGAGTTTTTATTGGCTTTAAATGGTGTATTTGAGGTGTTGATGGTGTATGGGGTGTTGGTTTTGAGTTTGGGTGTGAAAAACACCATGGAAGCTCGAGTTTTTTGGAAAATCGCAGGTCGCGATCGATCGTCGAGGGGTGCCGATCGATCGCGACGAGCAGCTGGAAATTTGGTGAAGATGTACAGTGCTGGCGATCGATCGCGGAGACGCGTGATCAATCGCGAGATGTTTCTATTTGGCAGCCGGTGCACGCGATCGATCGCGGCTCGAAGTGTTGTGTTTTTTTTCAAACTTTGGCAAAAAGTTGGGATTTTGGAAACGGGGTTCAATTAGCCATTTTTCGGGGCAATGTCTACATTCCAATGGGAATGGTATACTTTTAAAATGGATTGGTTGGAGCCAAAGTTTAATAAAACGGAATTCTTGTGTGAGTTTTTGGCTTTCATTTTAAACTTATAAAATGAAATATTTTGGGTATTATGCATGCTCAGCCGGGGTCGTTTAAATTGGTTAATCGTCGTGGATTGACGATAGGGTTGGAAGTTGTGAACGTGCTTGGGCACGTGGTTGCATGCTTGTGTTTAATTGTGAGTTATTTATGTGTTAGCACATAATTCATCGGGTTGTGGGACTCAGGCAAGGTCGGACTCGAACTATGGAATTGTAAGGTACGTATAACGTACGATCATAACCTGTTACAATGTTGCAACTGTGAAATGCATGGTATGTGATATTTGCAATAAATGGTTATTGAAATGCATGGTATGGGGTATTTGAAATAACTGGATAGTGAAATGCATGGTATATGGTATTTGCAATAAATGGATAGTGAAATGCATGGTATATGGTAATTGCGATAAGTGGACATACATTGGGGATTATATGGTGCCGCTCATGAGCGAGCAATGATTGGGATATTGTCGCCATTGAGCGACCATCGATTATGACGCCGCTGCTGTTGAGCAAGCGTGGGGTTAAAAATGCCGCTATTGTGGAGCGAGCGATGAAATAGAAACATGGAATCATTTATGTGATATCTATGGCCCTTTATTTACTGATTTAACCATATTTGATTATGGAGCTGATATGGCAGAATTGGTATTAGTTAATCTATGTGGTGATTAACTGGCTTTGGGAATTTGATGAGTTTGGTTATTTTGAGAACAGGGACAATACAGGGGATCCTGGATGAGGATGAAACCATCCAGGGAGTATCATTGAAATTCATGGCATTTACGTTTGTAAATTATGAAGTGTAATATTATGATTAAGTGATTGGTGGTATTGGTATGCTCACCCCGTGTGGGGGCTGTCTCTGTTGGGGCAGGTGATACAGGTGCAGCAGTAGCTTTGGAGTTGAGCTCGGGCTATCGATTTGAGGTACTTCCAGGATTGAAGTACCGGAGCTGGTTTATTAAAGTACGTAGCTCTAGAGTTGAGATCGAGCGGTCCATGGGAGAGGATTGAAGTACCAGTAACGGTATTTGGTAGGGTATCTTATACATTAGATACACGCTTATGCATTGGGTGCTCTCATATGAGCATGTTTTTACGTGTATATGGAATGTATAAATGGGCATAGCTTTTCTCTCTTCATTTATGGTCTGCATGCAATTAAATACCGAATTGCTAAATGAGTAGAGAGTATATTAGTGTATTATTAGGGTGCATACTATGAAAGTGGTTTTGGTTTGGGAAGTTGAATATTATGGGGTTCTAATGCAAGAATTTTTATAGATGGTATATGATGCTATGCTTGCATATAGCTTCCTTCCCATGATAATATGATTGTGTGCACTAATGGCATGGATTAATACACTAAAACGGGTTAAGGGCACGGGGGTCCTTACATTAGTGGTATCAGGGCAGTGGTTTGCTCGTTGGGGTTGTTGAGGGCCTAGGAATATGTTGATAGAAATGGGAAGCACATACTTATGCATGATGGTAGTTAGTGTTGTGTGACACAACTATATTGCTAACCATGGTGGTTGCAGGGTCATGTGAGACATGGATTTTGCATTACGGTTGCATATATATTGGAGTGATGATTTTAATGCTTTGCCGCTAAATGTTGAAGCGATTGTAAATTCCGCATGTCACATTTGAAGCGAGGTGCATTAAAATACACTCATGGCAATGTTTATTGGGATATGTATTATGCATTGCGGTTGCATACATGGCGTAGCGATGTGAATACTTGCCGCTGTCATATTATAGCGATGAAGAATATTTGCCGCAAATATGTCAAAGCGAAGGATAATTCCACTGTCATATTACTATTGCGAGGGATATTATGCCGCTAATATGTCGAAGCGAGGGGTATTTTCGCTGTCATGATAAAACGAGGAGTAGTGGCGCCGATGT
This sequence comes from Haberlea rhodopensis, assembly GCA_907163345.1. Lineage (NCBI taxonomy): Eukaryota > Viridiplantae > Streptophyta > Magnoliopsida > Lamiales > Gesneriaceae > Haberlea > Haberlea rhodopensis. The sequence goes on along the minus strand of CAJQUN010000809.1, from coordinate 148,836 downwards.
CATACCATCATGATGAAGAATATTTGCCGCTTAAGAGAGGGATATTATACCGCTAATATGGCATAGCGATGAGCTTTCCGTTGTCATATGATAGCGATGGAGGATATTTGCCGCTTAAGCGAGGGATATTATGCCGCTGGTATGTCGAAGTGAAGTAGCGAAGAGGGATATTTGCCGCTGTATAGCGAGGTATATCATGACGCTAGTTTATTGGCGATGGTTTATGCCGCCGGGTATTCATAGCGATGGTTCATTCCGCTATTCTATTGGCGATGGTTCATACCGCCGGGTATTCACAGCGATGGTTCATTCCGCTATTCTGTTGGCGATGGTTCATGCCGCCGGGTATTCATAGCGATGGGTTATTCCGCTATTCTGTTGGTGATGGTTCATGCCGCCAGTTATTCATAGCGATTTGTTATTCCGCTATTCTATTGGCGATGGTTCATGCCGTCAGGTATCATATAGCGATGGTACATTCCGCTACATCTATGACGATGGTTCATGTCGTTGGGTATTATATAGTGATGGGTCATTCCGCTACATCTATGAGATGGTTCATACCGCTGGATATCTATAGCGATGTTTTATGCCGCTGACTCTATGACGAGGGATCATGCCGCTGATTCTATAGCGATGGGTTATAGCGCTATGTACTTAGCACTGGATTACGCCACCTACGAGCGATGGGTGCTGCTTGCGTACCACTGGCGGACGATGGATACAGGTATGCCGCTATCTTGTTAGCGATGAGGTATGGTATAATACTGTTTTATTAGCATTATTGTGGATGTCATGCGTTGATATACATATACTGTCAAGTGTTTGATGATGGGATTTTGGATGTCATATGTTGACATGTACCATCACGAGTTGACGATGTTATTTTGGATGTCATGTGTTGGCATATACCGTCACGGGATGACGATGACATAGTGGATATTCTATGTAGACGTGTAGCGTCGTGATGACGAATAATACTTCTGGTGTGCGTATTTAGTCATATGGTTTGAGTGATGTTGATGAGACTGTTACGCCGAGCAGGTTTGCTCGATGGATTATTGGATGCATTGTACCGGTGAGAATACCGCATCATGCAATAGAGGTAAATATTTTTTCGAGTAGTGATACCTTTGGGCATACTCGCTGGAATGGCTAAGGCCAAGTGATTGGTGGTAAGAGTAGTCGTTGAGGAAACTACTCGCTTGTCGTTGTGATGTGTGGTAGACATGATCACACCCACCATGAGGGTGAGGAGATAAATCCTAATGGTTAGGATTGCATTGGGGTTGAGCAAGGACATCGGGATGTCCATTATGCTTTGATGTTTTAGAGAAATATTGGATGATAACCCATTACTCTGATTGATGGTATGGTACGGTACACCGGGATGGAACGTATGGCATGTTGGTAGGTTTGGTATAAGCCTATGGGGGCAGCGAATTGCTAGCCAGATATTGTTGCAGTGATATAGTATGCTTGTTGTAGCCATTACACTGCTCGCTGGAACCGAGTTTGGTGAATCGTATGATGATACGATGGGGGTAATAGTGGACTCTAGTAGTCACTATGTCGCATGAGGTTTGAGGCAGGAAATACCTCACGGAGACGTTTGTACGTCAAATGTTAAGGGATTTGTACTGGGACAGCTCATTCTATTGGGAGTACCAACGTGAGTGTCGACAAGTCATTTTTTTGGCTCGGGTTGAGCATCTTGCATATGGCATGCAATGGGAGACACAATTGAATTGTGGGATATAGTTAGTGGGGTGATACTACTATATTGATTTTATCTCTTGGAGAAATTTGTATTGTACTGTCATAGAGACAGCTAATTTTGGTTGAGGGTTGATTGTGAATCAACCAGGATAAGCATTGCTAGTGTTGGACTAGATGATGGCTTTATATTACCGGCGAGACGTTCGAGGAGGCGTCTCTGGGGAGATGCTTAGGTTGGTGGAGTACTATGGCATTAGTACAGAGCAGCGTTAGATGTGTATACGTTGTGTATACGGATTTCGATTTGGTAATAGTGGCGTTGAGGCACTTTTCTGAACCAGTTATGTATTTGTTGGTTCCGGTATATATTTTGGTGTAAATATAGCCAGTTTCCGAACGGTGGTTCGAGGTTAAAAAGTCATGGTACATGACATTTTCCTTGAGAGGAAGGCAATATTGATACACCTACCTTTTGGGGATCTTTGTGGACTCGATGAGTCGGTTGGTGCGGTGTTGATGTTGGAATCACACCTTTGTTCATTGGTTCGTCAATCATCATTCTCCGGGATGTGAGAATAACTGGGGATTGACAGTTGTTTTTGGGGCTTTGGGTATTGTTGCGTAAAATCCTTTACCGCAACCGCACGGTAGTCAAGTTTTAGTATAAAAGATGTCGAACCCACAGGGATTGAAAATTAAGTTATACTAAGTACTGTAATTAGAATAGTCTCGACTTTATTTAAATAATCGAAAGCATAATTATTAAACTAATCTACTAAAATAAAATAAATTATCAAGATGAAGAATTTAAGTGGAGAAATCAATGAGAACGGATTCTAGAGGTTCGACTTCACTCAACTATCAACTATGTCATGTTCGTCTAATTTATTAACCACGAATCCTATAATATTCTATTACCTCTCTCGAGTGTTAAATAGAAATAATCATTCAACAATCATCTTGATGTGTCCACCTAAGATAAATTATTAAACAATTTCAATAGCGCAAGATTCGTTCTATGGCTTCGTTGGAGTCATATGTCTCTCGACTATATAAACTTCCAACGATGTAAATTCCTACGATCCTATTCAAAACCCCCTCTCTCGAGTGATAGATTCTAAATAAATATGACGAATCAACTAGTGATCAATTAATTGAAACGCATTCAAATCAGGAATCACAAATAAACCAAACGAAAAACCAAATAATATTCAATCAACAATCAACGACATAGTTTCAAGTCAAGATTCATCTAACTCTAGAATAAAAAATTAGTTCATGAATACATTAAATAAACACATAGACATGTATTTAATCATCATGGACATAAAGGAAGAGATAATCAAACGAATTGGATGATAGCCCTCCGTCTCAGGTAGTCGCCGTCGTCTTCTCCGTCGTCAAAGTCTATGCCCTTCGTTGTAAGCGCACCGCCTCGAATGATCTCCTCCCCTTCTTTCGTGCCTCTACCTCACGCTCCTCTCGTCAATTCTGCTCTTACTCACGTAAGTTACCTCACGTCTTCCTCCCTCCAGTTCTATATGCGCCAATAATTCTGCCCCCCTCTCTTCTGTCTGCGTGTATCCCCCCCCTTTTTTTTCTACCATTGAACTCCTCTCATCTTTTTTTATAATTATGTACGTGAATTGTCCTTCGTACGTGAATAATTCACGTCAAAATTCTTTTTCTTCCTCCTGTTTCACACGTCTTTCCCTTTCTATCTCTCGGCTCTTTCCCTCTTGGTTCTGTACGTGAATATCTTTATTCACGTCAATCACGTGAGTTTTTATCCCCTCAAATCTTCTCAGATTTTGTTTCCCAAGCACCACATTTTTCTTCCGTAAAGAGTCCAAGATCTCATCCTTCCTTTTAATATTATCATAAGAATAATATATTATATTATATCCTATTTGTTATGCTACACGTGTGGTCTTGCTTCTTATTTATCATTTCTGAAAGTTACGGCCCTGTTCTTAAATATGTACGTGCGTGATGTTTTCAATGTTGAGTCCCAATTTGAATTACTGTCATATTTATGTATTTTTATTATCTTTTAATAATAAAATACTTAATTTCTTGGATTTCTACAAAATATCAAAAACGACAACAAAAGACGTAATTCTACCCGAGTACCAAAATAAAAGTATAAGAAAAGAGAATAAAATATAAGTGCAAATATGCACTTATCAGGTATGATTGGTGATATCCGAGACGATCGCATTGAGTATTGTTCGCTTTTATTTTAAACAATTATTTCTCAGTGTAGCGATTCTCTACCGCAAGTGCATGGTGTCAAGTTTTAGTATAATGGTCTAAAAGTAAGGATATCGTACCCATAGGGACTAGTAGTAATTACCAAATTTAACTAGCGTTCTATATTTAACCTACGAAATTGTTTGAAAGATTAACTAATTTACTCAACTCCAAGATTCAACTACACCACAAAGAATTAAGATATTAAACAGTAGAGATAAATATCAAGACGTCGGTTCACCCATGTAATCCCCCAAAAGTTGTCTATTAATTAAGATTCAAAATTCTATGTTCTAGGGTGACGAGTTTTCCTATTTCATTCGTTATACCTTGGTCCGGTTATAACAAGTCTAGCATTAATCTACAATAAACCACTCCCGTGTCTTTATTGAATGATTAGTACCGAAAAACGCTTTGTGAAAACTACTAGGGTTCGATTTTGGTAAATCTATTGCTATCACACGTGTGCTAGATTTTACTTGGTCCATCTCAACCTAAAACCCGCGGCCTAATTTACTACGTCGAATCGTAATCTCCTATTGTCAATTCAATTACGATTACCAATATCATGCAAAAGGTATCTAATCTTTTACAAGCATTAAAAACATAAATTATGCTCAAAGATCATAGAAATCAAATCAAAACCGTTAATTAACTCAAGGGTTCAAACATGGGATCCCCTATGTCTTGATAAACAAACTTAGCCTAGCATATTAACGGAAAATAACGTTTTATAACATCTAACAACATTATAAATATTGGAATTCGAAAATAAAACTAAAGTAAGGTTCAGAAATACTAATAAACACTCGATGTGAAATCGTGCGTCGATCCGATGTTCCCGTCTCTAGCTACGTTGCTTTGAATCCTCTTGAAAGTTTGAAGATGGTGGAGAGTTGAATTCTATGGTGAAAAGTCGGTCAAAACTCCTTTAGGGACAGCCACTTTTTCTCTTAAATAGTGGAGAAGAATTCCTCCTAGTTCCTTGTAAGACCCAAACTCTTAAAAGGTAATTTTTTTTTTCAGATTTTCTCGGCTACTGATCGATCGGTAAGATGTACCGATCGATCGGTATTTCCATGAATTAAAATTTTAAGGTACGACATCTACCGATCGATCGGTAGATCTTACCGATCGATCGGTAGAATCTTCAAAATTTCCCTAACTTCTGCCTCTCTAGCGATCGATCGCTACCTGTAAATCTTTACAAGTCGAGTTTCTTCGCCGCTTCTTCGCTCGGTTCGCTCAGTTGAGTCTTTTTTCATCATTTTAAGCATAAATTCTCCAATTTCATATAATCCGACCTTGATTCCTGAAATAAAAAAAACAACACAAAAGCGCATAATATCGTCCAGGAATCAACTTAAACAGTATTAAAAAAACCTAGAAATATAAGTGTAAAAATCACACTTATCAACTCCCCCAAACTTAACTCTTGATCGTCCTCGAGCAAGAATAGAATTAAAAACAATGAATTCACAACATATAAGTGACATTTATTATTTCGTGCTCATATGTTTATCTCAGAACCTTTACTCATACCACAACAAAAATCCCTCAAATCGTTGGACACGAAGTGTTTTCTCCTTAAGTCAAATAACAGTCTCAAATTCGGAATGTGTGTGTGTGATGTTGTCAATCACAAGTATCATACAATCATCATAGATCAAAACAGTGTTAATCAATAACAATATCATCGAGAATCTCATATGCCTAGTTTTCAAGCACTTCTGCACTAATGTAATTAATTCCTAGACTTGGATCAAAAGGACTTTTCAAGCTTATAGTGTTAGGCCTTTTGGTGTTGGTTACAAAGAAAAGATAGGATAAGCACAAAGAAGAGAATATATCGTGTAAAGTTCATTTTTATGTAGCACATATCGAGCTTCTCTTCCTTTTTTTGTTAGCCTTGCCCGATTTGAGTCTTATTTAGTCACTTTTTTTTTTCTTTTTGTCAAGGCTTTCTCTATCCTTTCCTTTTTCTCATTCACAAATTCTTTTCACAATAAGCTCATCAAAAATAGCCATTTATGTGCATCTAATGAGATTCATTATACTCCCTTGGGTGAAGATAAAAATTTTCATTTTTTTGGCTAAACAAGGTAGGTATAATGAGTTTATCAACAAAAGTCGAATGGTGGCTAGTTTCCATTCTTATTCAATCAAGCTCAATGTTGGACACTAGGGATAAATGTAGACAAGGCAGGCTTGAAAGGCTCAAACGTTCCAAAGATCGCCTAAATCATGTCCAAGTCTAGTTCATAATTATAAAAATTTCGCCTTAAAGTGCCATCATCAAATAGGTTCTATGATTACTCTAAGATGCTCAAGACATGTCATCAAGTTCAGACATACCATCACTACTTTAAATGTAATCAACAAGTTCATGACTCAATGTGCTCAATTTATTCCTCATTTTCAACATGTAAACTGAACTCAAAAATATTCACAACATGTTTAAAATCATCAAGATTCAAGTCATAAGTAGAGTGAAACTAATATCATCATGGCATGGAGTCACTATTTTAATCCAATTACACTAAAAACAAATTTCCATGTTCTTCATCGGACTCATCAATATTAAGCTAAAATCATAGACTCCACAACAGTAGACATGATATCAGACGCACCGTTAAACATGCTAAGACTACTAATATAACTCACAAATCACACAAAATAAAATCATGGATAAACACCCCCCAAACTTGGTACGTGCATTGCCCTCAATGTACAATAAACAATAAAAATAATGGCAAATCACATACCTTGGCGACGATCGTCAGTAATCGTCGTCCTCCTCCTAATGCTCTGGTGGTGGCACTAGGGGGTTGTGGCTGGTATGGTGGGAATGACTGTAATGGTGGGAAGTGAAGTGGTGGTGGAAACTGAATAGCTGGAAAGCCTTGTGCCATTGCATTGTTCCAGCCGACTTGATATTGCAAGAACTCCTCCCGTCGTAGACGCATAGCTCGTACCTCTTCGACGATCAAGTCTAGAGTGACAGTGGGAGTCCCGGGCATATCAGAAGATGTAGTCGGCTGAGATGCAGTCTGACTGCTTGAAGGTCTGACACGTGATCTCCTCGGTGCGGTGGCGACGACTGCAGGATCCTGAATAATGATAGCTGACATCGGCGCTAAAATCTCCTCACCGTCGTCCCAAGAAACACCTTGCCGACGACATAAATCTGTGATAGTGGCAGGACATGGCAGGCCGGAAATAGGTGAGCCTCGGATGGTGCTCCTGATAGACAACTCCACACGTCGTCCCAAATTAACAGATTTTCCGGTGAGTATGGCAAAAACCAGTATGGCTCGATTTGTGGTGACCTTGGAAGTGTGGGTAGCTGGTATTAGCCGGGAAACCACAATAGAAAACCAAGCCTTTGCTTCCTCTGTCAGCTCGGATTTTAGAACTTTGAGTGGCTCGCCAACGTTGTTTCTCCTCCACTCAGTCCCCTCGATGTAGATGGTCTGTAAGATTTCATTGTAGTCCACCTGGGAGTGAGCATACACCGAGTACTGATCCTCCACAATGTCAGGCACATTGTAAAGGGCATTGATCATGTGGCGGTTGTAATTTACTCTCCTCCCCCGCACAAATGTATCAGCCGCATCTGGGAATGCCTTCAGATTGGCATAGAATTCTCTTACTACTGGTACCACTGCGACCCATGTAGTCCTCAAAAAGGTCAGCCAATCACGTCTCCGTGCCTCTCTAAACACTGCACCGACTGTGGAGTTGAACTCCAAGCCTCGTTCTCTAACAAAATTTTTTTTCAGCATGACACGATAGAACTCTACAGCAGACTCATTAACAAATTTTTGCTCATCGATATCCGGGCGTGCCGCAGAAGTAGATGCCTCGCGCGTTATTCCCCTCTTCGGTTCCATGACACTACAATAATCCAACCAACAAGGAATACCACCAACAAAATTGTCCCACCACCACCACAACAATATTCAACAATTATATTCCACAAAAATCCACCAAACTTAACCATTTCAATATCCAACTCCACCAATAATCCAAAAATCCAATCTTTAGCAACAACAACACAATATACTTACACAAACTGAAATTCCAAGAAGTGCATTGCCAAAGTACCTCAATAATTCGGAATTTGTAGTAGGTTGGAGTCCTTGGCTTGCACCTTGTCAAACTTGTAGGTTGGTGTTGATTTAGTCTTCTAAATATGCAAATCTGGAACAATTAGCACAATTTGAGTCTAATTTGCATAATATAGTAATGAAATTGAACAAATGTGCAAAGATTGGAGTAAAATATGAAGAAAAATGGGAAGAGGCGATCTTTTTGGGGAGGGTTTTTGTTTGAGTGTGTGTAATTGTGTGTGTTAGTGTGTGAGTTCGGGTTTTAAAAAAAACTGAATCTGCTCTTTACCGATCGATCGGTATAAAGTATTGATCGATCGGTACATTGTCGTAGCTTATTGATCGGTAAGATTTACCGATCGATCGGTCCATTGTCGTAGCTTTTATTTTAATTCCTCGAATTAACGATCGATCGGTAAAATTTACAGATCGATCGGTGAATTTCTGACTTTTTTCATTTTTTTTAGATAAATGCAGTCAAGAGTCAACAACCAAATTAAAACCGTGAAACTACCTACTAAATTCAAAAACGAAGGAGAAAGAAGAAAAATTAGTTCTTGATTTATAGTCCCAAGCTGGACTTCTTACCCAATCGCTTTAACGGCTCGAAGTATGTGGATTAATGTCATCCACGTTGCAGTGTCTCAACCGCTCACCATTTACCACATAAGTGCCTAGAAAATGATCACTTACCTTAATTGCTCCATGAGCATAGACATTAGTCACCGTCAATGGTCCAACCCATGAAGCTTTTCGCTTGCTTTGGAAAATGCGAGGTGGTGGCGCTTTATGCAATTGCACTGTCTCTCCTTCATGAATGTCCTTTTCTCCTTGAGCTTCTTAGCCTTTTTTGACTTTACCATGTCATGGCTATTGGCTTCTTTAGTCTCTAGCTCGGTCTTCAAGTCCACCTCATTAGTACCTCGCACCACATCAACAAGCAAAGTGTCAATCATGTTAACTTTTAGATAATCATGCTCGTTGTGTGCGTGTGTTGAAGATTTGAAAATATTGAATGTAACCCGTGTTGGGATATGCCCTAAGACAAGTCATTAGATGATTGTTTAAGACATACAATGTTTATGGATTTATGAATGGCAATTCATTATTATATATTATTCTTTTAACTGTGCATTGTGAATTAATATATATGTTAATGTCCTTAGAATAATATTGTATTATTCTTAAAGATGTTCCTAGTCAAGTATTATCATGAAAGGGATAATGATAATACGTAGAGACTAGTATATGTTGATCGATGAATTGTTCATTGATATGAGATATCAAATCAACATATGGGTACATGTTAGAGAACGATGTACTGAACAGACCCACCATGAGAATGCAACATGGATAGTTATATGATCGTCATATGCAATTCTCATAGTGATAATAATGTATGTAATCCTTACGACTTGTGATCATCAGAGATCCCAACATAAGGAGTTATGTATCTTGATATCGTCAAACGTTACCCGTAACAGGGTATACTATAAAGGCGACTATTGGATACACTACGAATTATGTAGAGGGATGTTGACTGATCGAGATAGGATTTGTCCCTCCTATATAACAGGAGATGTGTTTGGCCCTTGATCAAGTGAGAACTAAAATGCATGGCCATGCTCGAATGAGTCGATATGAGATATCGAGCTTATTCGTTTATTCTAGTTCTACTTGGGGATCAAGAAATAAAGATTGGATATACGAGTATGACTATTCCATGACTCGTGTTCAATCTAAACACAAAGGACAAAGGGATTAAGTTACATGATTAATATTATCACAAGTTCTAAAGGTTATGTCGAGTCATTGACATTCTCGTAATTTGGGTAGCATCGATGTGTTGCTAGATACCGCTCAATGCTTGCGACATAAAATGAGATTTTATGTCACTGCCAACATTACGAGATCCTATCGGGTCGCACAAAAGATTAAATCGAGAAGGGAAATTAAATTCATGGGATGAATTAAATAATTAAGAGGAGTCTTAATTAATAATCATAAGGATTAATTAAATCATGGGCTTAAGCCCATGAAGCTTTGAGAAAGCCCTTAATTAATTATATAAAAGTGATTACAAGGTGTTTAATTGTAGGAGACAATTCATAACATAAAACCTAGCACACAAGAATCACTCTCGGCCGCCACCACCATCTTGAGCTCTCGGCCACCAATAGCCGTGTGGTTCTAGAGTGAGTTTGTGCCAATTTGATTGTGAATCAAAGTGTGGTTTTTGGTTCCGGTTTAATATCTTGTCTAGCAACTTGATATTAAACTATCCCTTCACTCGATTTGATCGTGTGGATACCGTTGAGGCAAAACCAATCGAGTTTTGCTTAGTGACTCGGAGAAGGCGTAGGACGTGGTGCAGCTCCGTGGATTCGGCCTCAAACACGCTACAAGGGTAAGACTCTTATGTAATTCTCTAATCCGATATGATTCCCTATGTATAGATCGCTGGTTTGTAATCCCAAATTTTATTCCGCTGCGTTGTATGCTCATGGGGTTACTTACAACCCGATCCTCTCCTACACGGAGGATCAACTTCCCTTCTTCAACATCAATGATGGCTCTTTCAGTAGCCAAGAGTGGGCGTCCCAGGATCAATGGCATTCTCACATCCTCCTCCATATCCAGCACTAGGAAATCCACCGGGAAGGTAAATTGATCTATCTTTACTGGCACGTCTTCAATGATTCCTAGTGGGTAGGTGATAGACTTGTCTGCCATTTGCAACACTACCCTCGTGGGCTTCGGCTCTCCTAATCCAAGTCTCTGAAAAACAGACAAAGGCATCAAGTTCACACTAGCACCCAAATCACATAATGATTTAATAGAAGAAATAGGCCCAACAGTGTAAGGAATAGAGAAACTCCTTGGATCTTTTAACTTCGTGGCCGATTTCTTTTGCACCATAGCACTACATTCCTCAGTCAAAAGACAGTCTCGTGCTCACCCAATTTCTGCTTCTTAGACAAAATTTTCTTTAAGAATTTGGCATAATTAGGCATTTCTCGTAATGCATCAATAAAGGGTATATCGATATGCAAATTCTTAAGCATGTCTAAAAATTTGGCAAAGTTTGCATCAACCTTCGCCCTATTAATTGCTGCAGGGAATGGGAGAGGAATGTGTACCTTTTCTTGTGGTGAGATCGGTATAGTGGCTCCAATGGACTTACCCTTGTTGCACGGTTGCTCCTTCTCCTCTTGCTTCATTGAAATCTTTTCCGTTTCCTTCTCGGCACCAAGTTCCTTTCCACTCCTCAAGGTCACGACATTGGCTTGCTCCCTTGGATTATTCTCGGTGTCACTCGGCAGAGTTCCTTGTGCTCTTCCGGCCAAGATGGTTGCCAATTGTCCCACTTGAGTTTCCAAATTCTTGATAGATGCATCTTGGTTATTCATCCTGGTCTCAGTAGATGATATAAACTTGACAAGTAATTCCTCCATGCTCGACTTTGGTTGGTAACCCGGTTGTGGTTGGGGGTTCAAAACATTCTTTTGGTCGGACCAAGAGAAGTTTGGATGATTCCTCCATGGTTGGTTATAGTTGTTGGAGTAAGAATTACCCTGCTGTGGCATGTTTCCTACAAAGTTAGCATTTTCAGTAGATTGCACAAAAGGATTACCTGCCTGGCATTCCATGCTCTGATGGTTGCCTCCACACAAATCACATATGACCACTTGAGCTTGCATCACTGTCATGCTCAAACCATTCATTTTCTTATTCAACGCCTCCAATTGAGCTTTTATTGTTGTTACCTCATCAACTTGATGCACCCCAATCGGTCTCTTGGGCACATTCATTTCGGACTGCCACTGGTGTGGGGTCCTCGTTACTTAATCAATTATGTATCAGTTCATTTATACATATGTGAGTCACAAGGAAGTAAAACATACACTGATTAAGAGTTTAGTTATGTAGGTTATTACAAGTTGACAAAACCCGTGTCCTTAAATACATCATATATACAACAAAACAACCTAGACCAAAACTCCTAAGCAGTGGTTCAGCTCGCAGCGGAATAGACTCACAATCCCGTCCTCCCACGTCTATGAGTCCCTACAGAAACAATCACACAATATGAGTACAGATAAACAACCATCCCAGTGCGATATCATTAAACACATAAACGATAAAGCACTATGAATAACAAATGTGATTGTCCTGTATCATGCACCATCAAATGCAATTATGTCATGACATGTCTCATTCCTCATCCTGTTATAACCAGACAAATATGATATGTCTATCTCAACTCAATATGTCAGTGGAACCCTCTCACATCTTCATATTAGCAGCACATATCATAGTACCATCCTAACATGTTATAACAGCCAGAGCATATACCCAACCGACGTATATCTCTCATGCCAAAGCATATGTAGCATACCTATCTGGCAACAATCCCAGCCAAAGCATATGCCCAACACTGGCATATCTATCGTGGCACTGATCTCAGCCAAAGCATACGCTACACATCTATCGTGGCATCCCTCTAAACAATATATAATATAATGAATGCACATGCATATGATGTCAATAATCATATGATACCATGCTCACATCATCATCACAACAATATCATATACTCGTACGTCAAAACGTACCTGTTCTGTGACACAAACGATATAAAATAGGCGTCACTTTCTAACCGCCTTGTTGTCCCGTCCCCTGTTATGTTGCTACAACAATACCAACAATATATCATGTACACTCCTATTAAAAATTAATCCCTTGTGATTTCTTTCGGATTAGTGAAAGACATTTGTTTCTTAATCAACTCTTTTGCAGAACAGACCACTGAATATGTTAGTGCGGAACGGTCTGTTCTTAAATTAGTAAGAACTGCTCGATGGCTTGAATATTAGAACGACTGCAGAATGGTAAAACACAGAATATGTTTCTGGAAGTTCGAAGGTGGTGTAATCCTTCTACGTCTCCCCTTCTTCCAATTAAGGAAGGATTCCACTAGAAGACTTTATACAATCATGTTGTACAAACCCGATTCAGCTGGATTTACCTCACTACCAGACTGAAACTCCTAGTCTCTCGATCTGTTCAGACACACTCTGTCTGACAGTTACAATTGTTTCTCACTTCTATATTTCAATACAGAATACACAAGATAGACTTTAGTCTATGCACACAATGATCCTAAATGATCAAATATTACAATATACTTGTGCTTATGAAGATTTTCAGCTCGAGAATGTCTGAGCTTGTAAGCTTGTGCTGTTTTGCTTTCTTGTGCGTTTTTCGATTGATCAGACTCTCTCTTGAGCTCTTCTGTTGCATCCTTTTATAGTTGTATGTACCAACGACATTATTTCCCTTAATGTGCAACTCTTGACTCTGCTTAAACTCTGAGTAAGCTATAGTCTTCTTCTTTAGGGTACTTGCCGTTCTGGTTTATGCTTTCGGCGACTGTCAGGTAAGCTCTTCTTTGTCTTCTTACCTTTTATGGTAATCTTCAGTCTTTGGTCTTTTTCAGCATTAATTGCGACATTAAATGCTTCAATAAATAGCCGTTAATGATTCGGACTGAAGAACCAATCTTTATTCATCCTTGACTGCTCTGATCTGATAAAGGTTGAGATCGATCTGAAGCTTCGATCTGGTCAGTCTGATTTCCATCGATCCGTTCTGTTTTGCGATATACCATATCAGCTTGATCTGTTTTGAGCGATCGATTTGGTCAGTCTGATTTCTCTCGATCCGGTCTGATATATTTTGTCATCTTTAAAATCCGGAACTAACAAATTCCCCCTTTTTGATGATGACAAAACCTAGCTTCTAAATCTTTTTATCCAGTCTTTTAAGAACTCTGAAGCATATACTTTCGGATCGATTACTTCTTCTTGTTCAAAATAAATGAACATTATTAAGTTAGAGTTCGGATCGATTAAGCCATTTTTAGTTCAAAATAAATGAACAAGGACTTAACAAAGAAAGATTTTTATTGATCACAAAAATCTTATATACAGACAGTCTGATTTAAACAAAGAAACTTCTACTTTCTTGAAGACTGAGACTGATGCAGCTTGAAGTCTTTTCTCTTTCCCTCTTTTTGTCAGCAGCAATCTCTTGAAGAAAATCCACAACTTGTGCTAGCTAAGCGCTGATAGTGTCAAGACGAGTGTCTTGAGCACGAAGGGAATTGGCTACGGATGCTCTTACTTCAGTGGCCAGCTCGATCTGCTCTTTTCTCAGGCTGTTTTTATAAGAAGCTTGCTGAGAGAACAGATCATTCAGTCCTCGCTGAAGGCTGCTAATACTGGCTGTCATCTTCTCTTTAAAAGAATCAAAATCCAAGACTGTGGTCCGCTGACTTTGATGAACCTCTATGACTCGTTGAGAGAGAGATAGACAGTTATCAGATAAGTGCTGAAGGGTCCAAGCCAAGGATGGAGGTGCGTCAGATAGACGGCTTGGAGAGCGATCTGATGACGACAGGGAGTGATCAGCTTCTTCAGTCCCCTTAAGGACTTCTTCTTCCATTTTCTGCAGTCTTCTCAGCTTGCCGAAGAACATATCAATGTGGTTGATCGTTCTGTACTCGACATATTCATCAAAGACCACAATGAGCGCTGGGACCTTTTCTTCAACATCCTCCATAGCGATGTCGATGGCTGTCTGCGTGGCAGATTTGGGTTTGGAGGAGAGGGGTTCAGTGAGAATGGCCTTGCCCTTGCCGGTGGAAGATGGGGATTTGATCCCTGATTGGGTGTAGTCTCCCAATTCAGTGATAACAATCCCTTTGACCACGGGAATGGCAGAGGGGACTCGGATGGTTACTTTAGGTGCAGTGGTTGAAGCTGTTGAAGGTTGTGGTGCAGGGGTGGCTTTTGTGGGAGGCAAAATGGGTAGAGTTTTGAGAGGTAAGGTTTTGTGTGGCTTGGTGAGTTGGGTTCTTGGCTTTTTGGGAAGGGGCTTGGCTGGTGATGAAGGAGCGACTGAGTTTCCTCGGAGTCAGTCTGAATGGTCAATTTGCGCTTAACTCGAGGTCTTCGAGCAGCAGCCTGTTCTTCTCCTTTCTCAATCTTGACGGCCATCAGATCGGTAGGAGTGGGTGGAGCACTCTTAGACTTTAGGAGAGCCAGTCCCTCGGAGTTGAAAATTTTGAACGGACTTAGAGCGGACGGCTTCCCCAGCTCGATGTCCATCGTCTCCAGTAGCTTGCTTAAAGGCACAGCAAAACAGACAGTCTGTTTGGAGGCGATGACTGTCTCAAGTAGAACTCCAAATAATATTGCAGACCAGTTCATCTTCTGGCCTGAGTGAATAGCAGCCATGGCCCGGAACTTCTCAGCAGTAACAGCATCATAGCTTCCGGCTTTGCCCAATAATGGCTTGCCAACGATCTCGCATAACACCTGGAAATGAAAGAACATTTCCTTCTTCTTGAATGAAGGCTGCAGGCGGTGGCCAAATATGGATACCCTCCCCTGAAGAGCCGTGAGAGAAGCTTGAGGAATCTGGCCAAACTCAGTCAGTCCAGAGTTGGGAAGACCAAAGGTCTTGGCCAGCGTCATCGGAGAGATTTCAAAAGATTTGCCCTTTACGGAGGTGGAGATGGATGTCTTCTGTGATACAGCATTGGCGAACAGTTCGCGAATCTCTGACTCGTAAACCACCGTGCCACACTCCAGAAAATTCCTTAATCCAGATGATTCCAAAATTTTGAAAATAGAGACCATTTCTGGATCTTCAGCCCTGTAGATATCATCGAACTCAACGGAGAGAGAATTGTGAGTGATAGTAGCCATTTGAGTGTAATGAAAAATGATAAGAGTTTGAAGAAAATATGAGAGAGTTAGAGAGCAGACAGCGGTAAATTGTAAAAAGTGAATGAAAATGAAATGTTCAGCCCGCTAAATAAGAGAGAGAAGACACGTGTCTTTATCTCGAAGACTGATAATTAAATAATTCAAAATAAACGGTGAGGATAAAAGAGAGATAAGGCGGTTAAAATTTGTGATCAGTCCGGGCTGTTTTAAACAATTATTTTATTTAAAGATTTGTTGACCAGACAGATCATGGGATAACATAAGATTTGACATAGATCGGTCTGAAAGTTCGGACTGGTCTGTGTCGTTCTGATCATTGTATTATCGATCTGTGCCAGCATACAATCTTTAAAAAATAACTAGAAGAAAGATACTTCTAAAACATCAAGATAAGTCTATTAAACCAAGAATTTGACGAAAGTAATTAAACTTAGCCTCAGGAAGTGGTTTGGTGAAGATATCTGCTGCTTGCTGTTCAGTTGAAATATGCTCGATCCGAATTTCCTTTTTGCCAACATGATCTCGAATAAAATGATGTCTTATATCAATGTGCTTTGTTCGAGAGTGCAAAACTGGATTATACGTTATAGCGATTGCACTTGTGTTGTCACAAAATATCGGAGATTCAACAGCTTGAATGCCATAGTCTTTGAGCTGGTGTTGAATCCAGAGCATTTGAGCGCAACAGCTTCCAGCGGCAAGATATTCTGCTTCAGCTGTAGATGTGGCAATAGATGTTTGCTTCTTGCTAAACCAAGAGATCAATCTTTCACCTAAGAATTGACATGTTCCACTGGTGCTTTTGCGATCAATCTTACAGCCAGCATAGTCAGCGTCTGAATATCCGATTAAGCTGAAATTTGAGCCTTTGGAATACCAAAGACCAACGTTCTGAGATCCTTTCAAGTATTTCAGAATACGCTTAGCAGCAATAAAGTGTGATTGCTTTGGTTCTGACTGAAATCTAGCGCACATACAGACTGAGAACATAATATCAGGCCGGTTCGCTGTAAGATACAAGAGCGATCCGATCAGTCCACGATACATAGATACTTCAACTGTTGTTCCCCCTTCGTCTTTATCTAACTTGATTGTAGGACTCATTGGAGTTGATGCAGTTGAACACGTTTCCATTCCGAATCTCTTGAGTAGCTCTTTGGTATACTTGGTTTGATTTATGAAAATGCCATTGCTGAGCTGTTTGACTTGGAGACCCAGAAAGAATGAAAGTTCTCCCATCATACTCATCTCAAACTGTCCCTGCATTAACTTAGAGAATTTCTCGCATAATTTGGGGTTAGTTGACCCAAAAATGATATCATCAACATAAATTTGAACTAACAAAGTATGTTCCCCCTTAATAAATTTAAATAGAGTTTTATCTACTGAGCCGATCTGAAAATCATGGTTCAGCAGAAATTGAGACATAGTATCATACCAGGCTCTTGGGGCTTGTTTCAGACCATATACTGCTTTATTCAGTAGATATACACGATTTGGAAATGAGTGGTTCTGAAATCCAGGAGGTTGCTCAATGTAGACTTCCTCCTGAAGCTTACCATTAAGAAAGGCACTCTTAACGTCCATTTGATATACCTTGAAGTCTTTAAAAGCAGCATAAGCAAGAAATATTGGGATTGCTTCAAGTCTGGCGATCGGTGCAAAAGATTCATCGAAGTCAATTCCTTCTTCTTGTCGGAATCCTTGTGCCACCAGTCTGGCTTTGTTTCTAACCACAACTCCATCTGCGTCTAGCTTGTTTCTGAACACCCATCTGGTGCCAATAACAGGCAGATGGCTTGGCCTCGGAGTTAGACTCCAAACTTGATTTTGTTCAAATTGATTAAGCTCTTCTTGCATGGCTTTAATCCAGTTGAAATCAGTCAAAGCTTCATCAATCTTTTTAGGTTCCAGATTTGATATGAAAGCAGCATGAGTGAATTCATCCATCATCTGTCCTCTAGTTCTAATTGGTGCAGAAGGACTTCCAATAACTAGATCAGGTGGATGCCTCTTTGTCCATCGATAACTCGATTCTGGATTGTCCGGTCCAGACGGATGAGTAGTAGTGGCATTATCAGCATCTGATTTAACATTAGAGCGAGGAACATCCGGATCGGCTCGATCTGAAGGAGCTTCATTGCCGTGATCCGGTCTGTCTGGTACTTCAGGTTCCGGTGGATTGTCTCTTGACCTGTTATCTACAATCTCATCATCACTGTTAGCTTCGAGATGGATATTTTTCATCTGATTTTGAATTGATTCCTTGCTACCCTCAATACATAAAGATTCATCAAAAACTACATGAACAGATTCTTCTACAGTTAAAGTGTGATTATTGAAGACTCGAAAAGCCTTGCTATTAGATGAATATCCTAAGAATATCCCATTATCTGATTTAGCTTCAAATGCTGTAAGATGATTCTTACCATTATTGTGAACGAAGCATTTGCAACCAAATACATGAAGGTGATAGATAGACGGTCCGTTACCAGTCCATATTTCATATGGAGTAAGATTCAACTTCTTGTTAATCATAGACCGATTTTGAGTGTAGCGCGCAGTATTTACAGCTTCTGCCCAGAACTTTTGCGAAATGCCAGAATCAGCAATCATTGTCCTTGCTGCCTCTTTAAGCGTTCTGTTCCTTCGTTCTGCAACTCCATTTTGTTGGGGAGTTCGGGCGGCTGAAAATTCATGCTTAATTCCTTGATCTTCTAGAAAGGATTCAAGATTATGATTTGAAAACTCAGTGCCTTTGTCACTTCGAATCCGGTCTATGCTTGATGATTTCTCATTCTGAGTGCGTTTCAGCAGCTTGATCAATTTCGGACCGGTCTTATCTTTACTGCTCAAAAATATAGTCCAAGTAAAACGTGAGTAATCATCAATAACAACAAGAGTGTACCGCATTCCCCCTAAACTTGTTATTGGTATAGGACCAAACAAGTCCATATGCAATAGTTCTAAGCAGCGTGAGGAGGATTTGGCATTCTTGTTTTTGAAGGATGATCTGATCTGTTTGTCCATTTGGCACGCTTCACAGATCTTATCCTTAGCAAAGTCGATCTTGGGCAGACCGACAACTAAATCATGTCTACACAGGCTAGAAATAGTCTTAAAATTGAGATGATTCAAGCGTTTATGCCATAGCCAGTGTTTATTATCAGTATTAGCGATGAAGCAAGTAGGATTATCAGGTTGAGCAAAGTTCCAGTTAATCTTATATGTATTTCCATTTCTGATTCCTACAAGCATGGTCATACCGTCTGATTTAACAGTGCAAGTGTGTTTGTGAAATGCTACAGCATAACCATTATCACATAGTTGACTTATTCTAATCAGATTATAGCAAAGATTTTCAACTAACAGCACAGCATTGATAATAATATTATCATGGACAATCTTACTCTTGCCCACGGTCTTACCCTTTGAGTTATCCCCGAATATGATTTTGGGTCCAGTACATTCTGTGGCTTCAGACAGCAGCTCGATGTTTCCAGTCATGTGACGAGAACACCCATTGTCTAAGTACCAATCTGATGCAAGTTTCTTCGGTACCTGTCATCAAACAAGATCATTGTTGGTACCCAATCCTACTTGGGTCCAGAACGAATTAGCCCTTTGGGAACCCACACCTGTATCAGCTTTAATGGCTTGTGTATGTCTGGTGTGCTGTGAGCTGATCTGTTTTGATGTTGTGTGCGATAATGTGTGCGATATGGAAACCTTTGATTCTTATGAGGTAGTCTATATCTCCGTTGAACTGGTTTTGAATTATAGTAATTGTATTGTCTTCCTTGCCTTAGATCTTGCACCTTTAGATTTGGTCTGAAAGACGCAAAGCTTGCTGGTGCCTTTTCTTTGGCTTGGTTAACATATCCAATCCCTTTTCTCAAACCTTGATTCTCGAAAGAGACTCCCGTTTGAATTATAGGTGCTTCAGTTTCATATACTGTGCTGGATTTAACAAATGTCATTTGTTTGATTTTGTTCTTTACCAGCAACAGTTCAGATTCATCTTTGGTGCAGTCTTTGATATCAAAGCCTATGCCGGTAACATCACCGACATTTCTTTGTACCTCTTGCAATTCTTCCAATGATGTTCTGGATTTTGTCCATGTTTTGAAGATATGAGAAAGCTTAGCATTTTGTGTGCTAATTCTCTTATTTTCTTCATGGAGCTGATCATAAGAGATTTTTAGCTTATTCAACTCGATCTGTAGATTGTTGCACTCACCCAGCTCAGAGCAGCTTGGTTTGATGTGCTCATCCATTTGATCATCGGCTTTAGCTTTGGTTTTCTCAAATGATTCAGCTAAGATTCTATAATCATTAGCCATGTCTTGCAGTGCGGACATAAGCTCTTCACGTGTAAATTCATTTGAGTCAAGATCGAATACCTCGTCTGTTTGACTCATATCTTCGTCTGCCATAAGACATTGAATATCATCTTCGCTTTCGCTGGAAGAATATTCGGAGCTTTCTGAATCTGAATCAGTCTGAGCCCACTTGCTGTTTCCTTCTTCTGCTACTAGGACCTTTTGGGACTTCCCATTATGACTTTTACGATCTTTGTAGTGCTTCTTTTTCTTGTCATCACGATGCTTTTCTTTACGCTTTTCTTTCTTCGGCTGGTGCAATCTGCAATAAAATGTCCGGTCTTACCACAATTGTAGCAAGCCTGATCATTAACAGCATCGTCCTTTCTTGATTTATAATGATGAGAGGGTTTAAAATTTCTTTTATTTTTAGACATAAATTTACCAAATTTCTTGATAAATAATGACATAGCATCATTACTTATCTGTTCGATAGATCGATCTGTTGTGGGGGCGGTCTGGTCTGGAATGGCTGCCAGTGCTTTGTTTGGTTGAGAGATGAATGGCTCTGCTTCACCTCTGCTGATCAGTTCGAACTCATATGCTTTAAGATCTGCGAACAAATCATGAAGTTCAACCTTGTTCAGATCTTTGGACTCCCTCATTGCAATGGTCTTAACATCCCATTCTTTTGGCAGGGCTCTCATAACTTTCAAAGCGATCTCTCTGTTTGAGTATTCATTGCCCAGACCATTTAGTTCATTGATGATACCAGTAACTCTTTCATCAAACTCATTTAGAGTTTCTCCAATCTTCATTTTTATGCTCTCAAATCTTTGAAGAGCAACAGTCAGCTTGTTTTCCTTGGTCTGGTCGTTCCCTTCACATAGCTGTGCTATCTTCTCCCAAATTTCTTTGGCAGTTGAGCACATTTTGATTTTACTGAACATGTTCTTGTCCAATGTCTAGAACAAGATGTCTTTGGCAACGTTGTCGAGGTTTGCTTTCTTTCTTTCTTCATTCGTCCAGAGGGATCTGTCCTTCTCGACCATTTGGGGTTCACCACCAGTAATGGAGGCTGTTGTATTGACTTTCAGAATCTTCATTGGTCCATCAGTGATGACGAACCACATATCGTCATCCTGTGCTGCCAGATGAACTTGCATTCTGATTCTCCAATCATCATAGTCTTCTTTCGAGAACATAGGAATTTTGTTGAATGATGCCATCAGCTCAAGTGTCTTTGTGCTGATTAAGACGACCTGCTATGATACCACTTGTTAGGATCGGTCCGGAGTGTTTAGAGGGTGGGGGTGAATGAACACTCCTATTAAAAATTAATCCCTTGTGATTTCTTTCGGATTAGTGAAAGAAATATGTTTCTTAATCAACTCTTTTGCAGAACAGACCACTGAATATTTTAGTGCGAAACGGTCTGTTCTTAAATTAGTAAGAACTGCTCGATGGCTTGAATATTAGAACGAGTGCAGAATGGTAAAACACAGAATATGTTTCTGGAAGTTCGAAGGTGGTGTAATCCTTCTACGTCTCCCCTTCTTCCAATTAAGGAAGGATTCCACTAGAAGACTTTGATTTATACAATCCTGTTGTAAAAACCCGATTCAGCTGGATTTACCTCACTACCATACTGAAACTCCTAGTCTCTCGATCTGTTCAGACACACTCTGTCTGACAGTTACAATTGTTTCTCACTTCTATATTTCATTACAGAATACACAAGATAGACTTTAGTCTATGCACACAATGATCCTAAATGATCAAATATTACAATATACTTGTGCTTATGAAGATTTTCAGCTCGAGAATGTCTGAGCTTGTAAGCTTGTGCTGTTTTGCTTTCTTGTGCGTTTTTCGATTGATCAGACTCTCTCTTGAGCTCTTCTGTTGCATCATTTTATAGTTGTATGTACCAACGACATTATTTCCCTTAATGTTCAACTCTTGACTCTGCTTAAACTCTGAGTAAGCTACAGTTTTCTTCTTTAGGGTACTTGCCGTTCTGGTTTATGCTTTCGGCGACTGTCAGGTAAGCTCTTCTTTGTCTTCTTACATTTTATGGTAATCTTCAGTCTTTGGTCTATTTCAGCATTAATTGTGACATTAAATGCTTCAATAAATAGCCGTTAATGATTCGGACTGAAGAACCTATCTTTATTCATCCTTGACTGCTCTGATCTGATAAAGGTTGAGATCGATCTGAAGCTTCGATCTGGTCAGTCTGATTTCCATCGATCCGTTCTGTTTTGCGATATACCATATCAGCTTGATCTGGTTTGAGCGATCGATCTGGTCAGTCTGATTTCTCTCGATCCGGTCTGATATATTTTGTCATCTTTAAAATCCGGAACTAACACATGTTATCATAGGCATTAAAATCAAATTCTACAAAAATATAACATTTTTCAAAAATCTGGCCCTGGCGATCGATCGCCACATTTCACCGATCGATCGTCATACTGTTCTGTTCCATCGCAATCGATCGCCACTACCTCGCGATCGATCGCCAAAATGTCCTGTTTCTCGCGATCGATCGCCACATTTTCACCGATCGATCGCCACATGTTTTAACCGCCTTAAATTTGCTCTGTTATCGGCGATTTTGAGCTTATCTCCATGGTGTAACTCCTACAACTCGAAAATCAACATTTAAACAACTCAATTCTTTGCATGATAACAAGTCTCAATTCAAAGCATATAAGAATAGTAACCACATGCTTCAATTTTTCATCAACTAAATCCATATACATCATATGCTATACAATTCTTACCAAGAAAGGATGAAGTCACTTCACTCAACTTCCTAGCTTGATTACCAAGTGAAATCTAAGTAAAAGATGGAAAGAGGAAGCAAGGGTTTGAAGAGGGTTTTGTAGAGATTTTTAAGTGTTTATGGTGTAGTATGTGATTACAAATCTGATTTGTGAGATATAATCAAACCTTCAACTTCAACTCAAATTCACACCACATGCAAACTCCACTCAAATGCACGTTCTAATGCCTCTCACATGCATGCTAAATGCACACCAAGGTTATATCCCACTATACATGTCATACACAACATGAATTCCCTTGATATATATATATCAACCATGTAACACCATTTCAATCCAATTCTTAAATATAGGAAGGTGTTTGTCACCTCATAATTTCACATGAATTGAAATCCTAATTATCTCCCCTCGAGATCACAACATACCATAATTATTTCATAAGTACGCCTTAACCATATCACATCATATCAAGGCATGACAACTGGTAACTGTTGGATGCCATCTCTTCCAAGAGTGTATAAGCTTCCTCAGGTGACTTTCTCATAATGGTACCTCCTGCTGCTGCATCAATTATGGATCTATTAGCAAAAAATAAACCATTGTAAAACGTTTGTACCTGAAGCCAAATCGGAAGGCCATGATGTGGGCATCTTCGAAGTAGATCCTTGAAGCGCTCCCAAGATTCATACAGTGTCTCCGGATCATGTTGCACGAATGTGGTGATATCATTGCGCATCTTAGCTGTCTTGGAAGGGGGGAAGTATTTTGATAGGAAGGCTTGAGCCATCCCCTCCCAAGTAGTGATCGACCCTGCAGGCAATGAATTCAACCAGCTCTTAGCTTTATCATTTAAAGAAAAGGGAAAGAGTCGTAACCTGATGGCGTCGTCAGTGACACCATTGTGCTTGAACGTGTCGCATATCTCCAAAAAGTTGGAGATATGAGCATTAGGATCATCAGTAGGCGATCCTCCAAATTGCACAGAATGTTGAATCATCTGAATTATGGCAGGCTTGATCTCAAAGTTCTTAGCCTGAATCCTTGGTCTAGTGATGCTAGACATGGTGCCTTGAAAAGATGGTTGTGCATAGTCCATCATGGATCTTGTAATTGCCACTTCATCGTTGTGTTGTTCACCATTCCCTCGATTATTCTCAGCCATCTCTCTAGTTTCTTTCCGAAGTCTTCTGCAAGTTCGTTCAATCTCTAAGTCAAGTGGCTCTAGTATAGGTCTGTCACTTCGTAGCATGCACTACAAAGACAACTCCCTGCAAAATTCAACACAACGAAGGAATAACAGTAGTGAAATCGTATAAACCATAATAAAAGTAAACATAAAAAATTATGGCTAAATTATAGTCAACTAATCTCCTATGATATTACTTCAACTAGTCCCCGGCAACGGCACCAAAACTTGATCGCTTTTATTTTAAACAATTATTTCTCAGTGTAGCTATTCTCTACCGCAAGTGCACGGTGTCAAGTTTTAGTATAATGGTCTAAAAGTAAGGATTATCGTACCCACGGTGACTAGTGGTAATTACCAAATTTAACTAGCGTTCTATATTTAACCTACGAAATTGTTTGAAAGATTAACTAATTTACTCAACTCCAAGATTCAACCACACCACAAAGAATTAAGATATTAAACTGTAGAGATAAATATCAAGACGTCGGTTCACCCATGTAATCCCCCAAAAGTTGTCTATTAATTAAGATTCAAAATTCTATGTTCTAGGGGGACGAGTTTTCCTATTTCATTCGTTATAACTTGGTCCGGTTATAACAAGTCTAGCATTAATCTACAATAAACCACTCCCGTGACTTTATTGAATGATTAGTACCGAAAACGCTTTTTGAAAACTACTAGCCTTCGATTTTGGTAAATCTATTGCTATCACACGTGTGCTAGATTTTACTTGGTCCATCTCAACCTAAAACCCACGGCCTAATTTACTACGTCGTATCGTAATCTCCTATGGTCAATTCAATTACGATTACCAATATCATGCAAAAGGTAGCTAATCTTTTACAAGCATTAAAAACATAAATTATGCGCAAAGATCATAGAAATCAAATCAAAACCGTTAATTAACTCAAATTGTTCAAACATGGGATCCCCTATGTCTTGATAAACAAACTTAGCCTAGCATATTAACGGAAAAACAACGTTTTATAACATCTAACAACATTATAAACATTGGAATTCGAAAATAAAACTAAAGTAAGGTTCATAAATACTAATAAACACTCGATGTGAAATCGTGCGTCGATCCGATGTTCCCGTCTCTAGCTGCGTTGCTTTGAATCCTCTTGAAGGTTTGAAGATGGTGGAGAGTTGAATTCTATGGTGAAAAGTCAGTCAAAACTCCTTTAGGGCCGGCCACTTTTTCTCTTAAAGCGGCGATCGATCGCGGCTCGAAGTTTTGTGTTTTTTTTCAAACTTTGGCAAAAAGTTGGGATTTTGGAAACGGGGTTCAATTAGCCATTTTTCGGGGCAATGTCTAAATTCCAATGGGAATGGTATATTTTTAAAATGGATTGGTTGGAGCCAAAGTTTAATAAAAAGGAATTCTCGGGTGAAGTTTTTGGCTTTCATTGTAAACTTATAAAATGAAATATTTTGGGTATTATGCATGCTTAGCCGAGGTCTTTTAAATTGGTTAATCGTCGTGGATTGACGATAGGGTTGGAAGTTGTGAACGTGCTTGGGCACGTGGTTGCATGCATGTGGTAACCGAGCCTTGCATGTGCGATTTCCGACGATTCACGGCGGCTGTAGGGGCGGCGACTGGTGGAAAACTTCGATCATGGTGAGTAGAAGCTTTCGCACAAGATAATTCGAACTAATTAATGGTGACAATTGTTGAATTTGAAGAAAAACGACAAGAACCCTAAAATCTCGAGCTCACCGTTTTATGGAAAAATCTGAACGATTCCGCGACGTAAACTCCGATTCCTTGGTATGGAAATGACCACATGAGAGTTGGCTACACAGTGGTAGGTCGGACGCACCGAGAGGTGGCCGGACGGCGGCGAACGCACGGCTTTTACCGGAAGAAGTCAGACGAGCGCGAGAGGATCCGAGAGAAAATGGAAGGATCGGTTTTTATGTGTGTTTTCACATTTTCGTGCGTGAAAATGAGCTGAAAGTGTTTTAATATATGTTTATGTCCAGTCCAGTAATGTACATCGGAGTGTCGCCGGTGTACTGATAAATTACATTTACAATCAACGATTGGGATTTATACCCACTATTATACTCACAAAATTTAATTCTTCATTTTAATCAAATATTTTAGAAAATATTATCGGAGATATTTTACCAATTCAAAAATATATCATGTTCCGATTAAATTGTCAGTTGACAGTTATATTGTCAATTTCACTTCTAATTAATTAATCAAAAATTAATTATTAATAAATTCCCAATTTATATTTAATTAATGGTAATCAAATATCGGGGCCTTACACATAATGATCTTGCTGGATAATAATTGGTTGTGGGGATGGAATCAGAGATCCTTGGGGATCCATTCAGTTTCGTTTTGAAGAGACGACTTGAAACAAAATTGAGGGTTTCAAATTCGGGATGGCGCTGATACCATGTAAATCATGTAAACGTTGATATTTTCTGGGGTAATTTTCTTAGTTGAGACCATAAGGATTAGTTTGTTTCATTGACTATGATACTGGAGGGGAAGATTTAATGATCTTGCTGGATAATAATTGGTTGTGGTGATGGAATCAGAGATCCTTGGGGATCCATTCAGTTTTGTTTTGAAGAGACGGCTGGGGAAAAAAAATGAGGGTTTCAAATTCGGGATAGCGTTGTTACCATGTAAACGTTGATATTTTCTGGGGTAATTTTCTTCATTGATAATATGGAACAATATATAGATACAATTACATAGTGAAAGAATCTCTATTCTAGGTAACAAATAATAACACTCATATATTCAATATATTATTCTCTAAACAATTATTCCTACTTCTATCTAGTAAACACCGTCATATTTACTAATTTATATACACGACTTATTGCTACAGTTAGCAATAAAATATAAATTTTGTTAACATCAAAACCAAGATAACCAAGATTATTCGAGTTTCCCATGACCCAACAGATAACTAACCATTTCTTCAAAATATTGCAAACATGGGAGTCTACTTATGTTTTAATAATAATTCGCTCATCATGTTGGTGGATGGTGGTTTTCGAATTATTTTTTATTTCATTTAAAAAGGCAGCTAATCCTTTTTTTAAGAAAAAAAAACTTTACATTTGACCTATAAACAGGGCATGAACCGACGCTATTTTATTACTACTCTTATAATCTATTACTTTTTATTTAGTCCAATAAAAAATATTCCTTAATTTTTTTTCTTAATAAAATTCAAGTGGTTTCAGTTTCAGATACTATTATTATTATTATTAGACTGACGCCCGAAAGATCACCCCCACTAAATTAAACATTTGAATTGGAATATAAAATGAAACTATAAACTAGTAAAAAATAATTAATTTGCAAATAATAATATAAAATGATGAACGTATGATTTAATTCTGGTGGCCACATATCTAAGAAGGAACTAGAATTTAATTCGAAATATGGAGATGTTAGCTTGATGAAGTCTACATCGATCATAATGGAAATTGTTATGGGAGAGGGCAAGGGACATCCAATCCAAGATTTATAAAATTTCCTAGAATTATTATAGGACATATTATAAAATTAACCTGATAGCTCAACTCAAAAGAAGCAAGGCTCCTACAACCTCCAGGATATATACTTCAAGCGCAACTCTGAACCAACTGAGTCGTTCTAAGGGTCTAGTCGGTGGAACCTTCCAATATTTTTTCTGTTGGAGCTTCCCTTCTCCTTTTATTGAACATAATTATGCGAATATGGCTATAATGAGTTCTAACATGCAACTTAAATATAAGGAAATGAGAAGAAAATAATCAAGCTTAAAAGGGCATTGTATGAACTAAAGCAAGCATCACGATCTTGGTAAAGGAGAACCCATAATCAGCAAGCAAGGATTCAAGAGGAGCACAAGTGAGCCAACATTATACACAAAGACAGAAGGAAACTATGAGAAAATAATCAAGGACTTCAAGGAAGACGTAATGAAGAAGTTGAAGATGAACGGATGCAAGACGATAACTCCTCCTCATTACGAAACCAGCATTATCGAAGTTACTGAAATGTGCATCAAGGAATAGTGATAAATGGTGATGCATATTTGTAGAATATTCTAGAATCAGATAGAAGCATCCAAAATATGCTAGAAAAATGAAAAAGGTTCTGAAAGACACTAGAAAACTCTAGAAGACTACATATATTCTAGAAAATTACGATAGACCCTGGAGATTTCTAGAACAATCCAATAGTAATAAATACATACTAGTAGCATAGAACTTTTTTGATTTTGTACTAATAAGGGATGTTGCTAAAATACTCTAGTCTAGAAGATTACATAATTTAGTAAGGATGACGGATGTCACTCTCATTTCTAATCATAATCCAAGAACCAACAACCAAATCAACCTTCTTTTAAATATTTTCCAAATAATAAATTTATCCTTTTACAATCAAGTCTTCTCCTTTATAATTCCTCAAAATCATCCTAAAACTAGGCATTGAGTAATCTTTAGAAAAAAATTCTCTCCCAAAATCATCAAAATCACGCATAAACAACTTGATGCAAGGAATCAATTTGACTTCCTAAAGTGCAGCCCAGATTATCCAATGTGCTTCAATATTAAGCATTTTATAAGTACTTGTAGGTTATTTACACATTTGTAATTCTCTACTGCATGAGGGGGTTTAGAGGAAAGTTTGTGTGATTTTGTACACTACGAAAAACATATGTAATTAAGAGTGTTTTGCAAAACATAGTAACATAGATATACATTAGCATCCAAATATTCAATATTTTTTACGATTATATATCAAACACCCAACTTATTTTTGGTATCACATCCATCTCGTGGCCTGATAAGCCAGCATGTATACGAAGATAGCATGTTTAAAATAAACGTTGGGATATTAATTAACTAAATTAAACTATTAATTCAACCAATTCAATCAATTAACAAAAAAAATCCTCCTAAAATTCTCGATTGAATATCCAAATACTTCTAAGGTGACGAGTTCCCCTAATGCATTCAATATACTATGGTCAAGTTATATTGAATCTAATATCGAGTTGCAGTAAGTCAATGATCATGCACTTATTTAACAACTCGATATTGCATAAGTTCTGTGAAAACTTCTAGCCTTCAATTTTGGTAAATCTATTGCTATCACACGTGTGCTAGATTTTACTTGATCCGTCTCAATCTAAAACCCACGGTACAATTTACTATATCATATTGCAATATCGTATGGTCAAGTCAATCATCAATCACAATATAAACAATCATTCAAGGGTGTTCAATCCCTCAAAAGCATGAAGAACAATAAATTATACGCGTAGAATAAAAGAATTCAATCAAATAAATCATCAAATCATAGATTCATGACAAAGGATTGTCTAGCCTCTATAAATAAACTTAGTTCCTCATACTAAATCAAAACAAAGCAAAACTAAGAATTAAAGACAAAGAAAAACTCATAGCGTCGACTCCGTTCGTAGATCATTGCATCCTCTCTCGCTTCCTTCTCGATCGTGTACTCGATTCCTTGTTGGAGATGTTCCAAAGATCCTAGGATGAAAGGATGGATTGTAGATGTTGGTGAAGATGAATGTATGGATGGAGGCTATTCCTAGGGTATGAAAATCTGAAAATCCTCCCAATTCTCGTCCAACATGGTCCTTTAAATAATTGGGGGGAAGAGTTTGTGTTTTTGGACACAAAGTCTTCAAATATGAAACAAAATCTCGAAATTTCAGCATCTGACGATCAATCGTGAAGTCCTGGCGATCGATCGCCAAAATATTATGCCAACCAGCGATCGATCGCGGATCGTGTGAATAGTAACCCAGAATTTTTTCTTCTTTTTTTTTTTTGTTGCAAAACTCAACTTTTTGTTCTTCTTCGACATGTTCGCTCGGTTTGGTCATTTTCATCGTTAATTAGCTCAAATCCTCCACTTTTATGAATTTCTACATTTATTCCTTGAACATACAAAAAAAACACAAAAACGCATAATATCGTCCAAGAATCATCATAAAACGCACATAAATTCATAGCAAAATAAGTGTAAAAATCTACTTATCAACTCCCCCAAACTTAGACTTGATCGTCCTCGAGCAAGCAATAAGATCAAAATGTAGAGTTTAATATTGATATTTCAAATGGATCAATTCATGGTCACTAAATAGCTCAGACATCTCACTCACAGACATACAAGAATCAATCAACAAATTGAACAAGACGTGGCTTCCCATATATCAAGCAACATATCTCAAACTTTGAATGTGCGTGTGTGCTATTTTCAATCTCAAGTTTCATACACATCTTCAAGACCAAATTATGCTAATCAACTCGAAATCAAGATTATCGTTGAGCACCCCATAGACTTATTCTCAAACACTTATCCACCAATGTAGTCACTTTCTAGACTGGATCAAAAGGTCTTTATAAGCTTGTAATGTTAGGCATTTGGTGTTATTTACAAAGAAAAGATAGGATAACAATAAGAAGAGAGTTCAGCACATATCGAGCTTCTAATCTAATTTTTTCTAGCATTGGTCACTTTATGGCTTATTTATATAATCTTTTCTCAAAGCTCTTTTTCTTTTCTCTTTTTCTCATTCATCAACATTTTTCACTAAGCTCATCAAGATATAACAATTCACGTGTATACTCCCTTAGGGTAAGGATATATTTTTTCATTTTAGGCTCATGATAGGTTAGGTATAATGAGTTTATTAATAAATATTGAATGGGGTCTAATTATATGCAATGCATATACCATTCTTTTTCAATAAAGCTTAAAATGGGACACTAGGGATTGAAATAGACTAGGTAAGCTTGAAATGCTCAAACGTTTCAAAGATCGCCTAAATAATTTCCAAATCAAGTTTGTAACTATAAAATTTCATCTCAAAGTATCATCATCAAATAAGTTCTAGGGTACTCTAAGATACTCAAGATAAATCGTCAAGTTCACAACAATTATCGCTATTCAACATGCAATCCACAAGATCATGACTCGATGTGCTCAAAGTATTCCTCATTTTTAACATATTAACTCAAACAGGGTATTCACATGCAAGTTCAACAGTTTTCAAGACTCAAGTCGACATGCAAGATGAGATCAATACATCATGGAACAGTAGCCACTACTATGATTCATTCTTTTCTCAAATTATGAACTCATAAAAAAATTAGCTCAAAATAATAGGACGATTCAAGTGTCAATTAAGCACAATCATGAAGATTAAACAAGTAAAACATCCATGTCACTCCCCCAAACTTAAATGAAACATTGTCCTCAATGTTTAAAAGAATCAAAAGGGAAACAGTAAACTCCCCTGATCAAGGCGCTTGCATGAGGGTTGAGGAAGATTGGCTTTTGAAAGTTCCACTGATGTAGGGGTTCATCGCTCCAACTGAGTACCTAGCAAGAGAAGAATGCAAATAAAATAGTCGACTCGAGAAATAAACAAACTACAAACAAAAACTGAAAGTAAAACAAATCTAAATAGCAAAAGGATATGCTTGGGTTGCCTCCCAAGAAGCGTTGATTTCTAGTCGTCGACTTGACCATCAGAAGCAACCATCAAAGAACGATTGCCGCCCATAGTAAGTATCATATGATACCACGAATGGATCTTCATTCAGTATGCCCTCAAGCTTGGCAAGGTATGAACAATGTAAGCTCGTCGCTCCAACAACAATCATCTTGAAATGGTATGCGTGGGAGAAGGATTCTTGGCTTGGCTTCATCTCGTGGAGGGCGTAGTATGATGAAGTTGGCATCGATGGCAAAATGGACCAACATACTACATATAACATGTCGCCATATCAACATTCTCGAAAATTATCTCATCCTCAAACTCACACTTGGTTCATCTTCATATGGGAATTCCTCAGATAATTCCGCCAATATAGGTTCAATTACTATACGAGGCTCGCATTTCTTTATATCTTCCACATTATTCGGATCACTCCCCCAAACTTGGTTGGTTGAGTGATCATCATGATAAGTGTGATTTTTACACTTAATTTGATATATGATTAGGGACGTTTTTATAGTGATTCTTGGAAAATATTACGCTTTTTGGTATATATTTGTTTATTTCAGGGATCCAGGTCCAAACGCATAAAAGTTGAGGAATTAAGCTTTAATTAATGAAAAAAGGACCAAATCGAGCACAACCGGTTATTATCGAACATAGATGAAATATTATATTATCATATATGGTATTATAATATAATATATGATATCAGATTGAGAAAAGGAGGTAAAGAAAGAGCAAGAGACGTGAGTGTGCAACAAAAAAGGTAAGATGAGACGTGAATAGATACGAGCGAGGATTAAGGGCAGCAGA
The DNA here is from genome assembly GCA_907163345.1 of Haberlea rhodopensis. NCBI lineage: Eukaryota > Viridiplantae > Streptophyta > Magnoliopsida > Lamiales > Gesneriaceae > Haberlea > Haberlea rhodopensis. The sequence goes on along the minus strand of CAJQUN010000809.1, from coordinate 116,332 downwards.
GAAGATTTACGGAGATATTGGAGGGGAGATACCATATATATAAGACGAGAGCAGCCAAGAGACGGGAGGAAAGGGGGAAGAGTTACGTGCGCACGGGAGAAAAAGAGAGTTGGGAGAAGAAAAAAGAGCGGTGAGCATATATCAGGGAAGAAGCGGACGGACGAGAAGAGAAGAGCAGCAACGTGCGAAGAGGAGAAGAGAGACGGGGACGTGAAAAGAGCATAAACAGAGTGAGAGGTGTTGGAGGGAGAGAGGAGAGTGACGCGAGAGGAGAGCAGCAACAGATATCAGTCTAAACTCCACACATTCATTCTGAAATACAGACGAGAGTAAGGAGAAGGGACTGAAACTGATCGAGGTGAACAGATTGGAACGAGAGAAAGGAAGACAAAATCTGGGAACGTACAAAACTTCAGAGACGAGAAAGAAGAGGAATTCAAGACTTTGATTCTTCAACGTGCACAGAGCACTTCGTGACGGGATTTTGACGGAGGTGAGCAACAAAGATTGAAGGAGGAGAGTTTACTGGAGAAGAAGATAAGAGAGGATTGAAGGAGCAGATATACATACGAAGAGGAGAAGAGTTACGGGTAGATTTTGAGAGAAGAGATTGGTGAACAATCTGAGAAGCAACGTAAGTGAGTAATATTTACGTGAGCAGCAGAATTCACGTGGAGAGACAGAGTTGAAGACTCACGTACAGCACAAAATACAGAAAGGTGTTGGTGAAGAAGAGTACGTACAGTGAAGCAAAGCAAGAGACGGAGCTACGGATCGACAACGCGATTCAATATCGCTAGTTTATACGTATTTCTAAACTTTGTTTGATTCTATTTAATTTCCTTATGCTTTTGATGTTGAAATACATGATATTGCATTTGATATTAAATATGTTGCTAGGCTAAGTTTGTTATCAAGACTGAGGGGATCCTTTGTATGAACCCATGATTTTAATTGAATGTTTTTGATTGATTCTTATTATCAAGTGCATAGATCATTGTTCTTCATGCTTTTAAGGGTTGGCCATCCTTGAATGATATTAAATTACAATTGAGATCGAGAGATAAAATTGTGATTCGATATAGTGATTTATGCCGTGGATTTCAGACTGATATCGAGAGATGAAGTCAAATACACGTGTGATAGCTATAGATATCTAGTAATCGAAAGCTAGAAGTTTTCACGGATCTTAATACAATATTGTGTTGTTAAATAAGTACACGAGAGTGACTTACTGCAATTTGATATTAGGTTTAATATAACTCGAGAGAGTATATTAGATAACTTTGGAAAACTCGTCACCTTAGATTGTTTGAATTCGATTCTTAACTAATAGGTGAATTTGTGGGGGATTACATAGGTGAACCGAAAGTCTTGATAATTGTTTCTTTTGATTTTATTCTTTTTCGTTCTTGTGTTTTTGGGTTGATCTTGAGTTCATTAGTCAATTTAGTTAATTAATCACAACCAGTTATCGTAGACTAAATATAGTTAAACTAGTGGAGTTTGGTAATTATTTCCTAGTCCTCGTGGGTTCGACAATCCGTACTTATATTATCATTATACTAAAACTTGACACCGTGCACTTGCGGTAGAATCGCTACACTGAGAAATTTCTGTTTAAAAAAATAAGCGATCAAGTTTTTGGCGTCGTTGCCGGGGACTAGTTTTAATAATATCAAACGAGATTAGTTGACTATAGTTTAGTCATTTGTTTTTTTTTAATTTTATTTTTGGTTTTTGTTTTGTTTTCTTGTGAGGTACTTGGAGATGTGACCGCTTTATTTTAAAACAAAAGATATTTCAAAGAATGGTGTGAAGCGATTCTACCGCAAGTGTACGGTTGTCAAGTTTTAGTATAGTGAAAATTAAGTACGGGTTGTCGAATCCACAGGGACTAACGTATACGTACCAAATAAGATTAATAAAATTATATTTAGCCTACGATTTAAGAAGTTTGATTAACTAGAGCTAAATTAAACCAAAGAATAAAGATTTAAACTAGAAATAATGAATAGGATGGTTCCGGAAATGCAAAGGTAAGTTACTCGAGAAAATTACCGAGCTCGTCGTTCAATTATGTTATCTCTAATGATTCAATAGAATTCTCAAATTATCAACCAATTGATTTTAAAGGTGAACGGTTTTCGATATTATTCGATACACTCTCTCGAGCTGTAAAGAAACTAACGATAAATTAGAATAAGTCACTCTCGTGCACCTATTTACTAATTCAAAGTTGCATAGATTATCAAAACCTTATAACTCTAAATCTCTCGATTCCAAGTTCTCACGTATGCGATATCATCTCTCGATCTCAATCGTAACATACATCATAAATTAATGGAGCGTGTTACAACGTTATCTCTCGATCTCGGCTGTAACCCTCAAATTCAATCAAAGCTAGCTAGACTTTGATCTACACAAGCAATTAATTTATGAACAATAACAATCAATGCTCTCAAATACCAATGAATCAATAATCAACCACAACGAAACTAAAACTCAATAATATAAACTAAATTTAATTCAAATCAAATACATAAGAGTTTTATTGTCTCTCGACCTCAAAAACATCAAATGGAATTGAAAATCAAATAAATTAAAGTTTAGAAATACGATAAACGGTGGATGAATCCGTGCGTTGCACCGTGATTTCTTCTCTTGTTCCTTCCTTGCACTCCGGAATTGATTGGTTTTGACCCGGGCGAAGAACCGGAAGAACGGATCTCCTTCGCGGCGACTAGGCGGCGGCTAGGGCTCTTCTATTGTACAGAAAAATCATCTGATATGCTCTCCTCTTTTGGAATGAATCAAATTCCCGCTTAAAACCCCCACAATCACGATAAAAAAGGAAAATAAAATCTTCAGGATTTCGCGTCTCGATCGATCGGAAGGTTTTCTCGATCGATCGGTGCACTGTTCATGCCAGCTTTTGAAACTCACTGTCTCGCTCGATCGATCGAGATTTTCCACCGATCGATCGAGACTTTAATAAAATTTGCTCTGGAGTCACTGCCTCGCTCGATCGATCGGAAATTTGTACCGATCGATCGAGACTTGAATTTCTTTGATGCTCAACTCTCTGCCTGGCTCGATCGATCGAGAGTAAATCTCGATCGATCGAGATTCCAAAATCTCATTTCCTCAATTTTAGTTCTTTCTCGCCTCGATTTCGCCCGTTATCTTCATATTGGCTCATTTCTTCCACTTCCGATCTATTTTCCTGAAACAAACGAATAAACACCAAAAAGCATAATATCATCCAGGAAAAAATACGGAAAGTAGGAAGAAATTACAGTTAAAAACACTCAAAATCTAAGCCTATCAACTCCCCCAAACTTAGACTTGATCGTCCTCGAGCAAGCAATAAGCTCAAAAAGAAAAGTTAAACTCGATACTAAGCATGAATCATCTTTACAACATACGTAAAAACTCAGAAATCCTACTTACACATCAATAGAAGTCATTCAACACTTAACAAGAAGCAATTTCTCCTAAGTTAAACAATACATCGCAACATCGGAACGTGCGTGTGTGCTATTGTCAAACATGAGTAATGTACATATCTTTAAGATCAAAATGTGCCATATCAACTCCTAGTCAAGATTACTTTGAACTACTCTACAAATTTACTATCCAGCACTTCTCCACTAATGTAATTATTCACTAGACTTGGATCAACAGGACTTTAGAAGCTTATAACGTTAGGCCTTTTGGTGTCGGCTCCAAAGAAAAGGTAGGATAGAAGCAAAGAAGAGAGTATAATAAAATCAGTTCAACTATTTTGAGCTTCTCTTCAACTTTTCTAGCCTTGGCCACTTTGGGTCTTATTTAAATTTTCTTTTCAAGGCTTTTTCTATACATCTTTTCTTTTTCTTTTTTTTTTTTCTGCTCATTCTTTCGTTCATTTCATTTCTTTCACAATGAACTTCTCAACATATAACAATTTAATGCAATGAATGAGATTCATTATACTCTCCTAGGGATGGATAAAATTGTTCTTTTAGGCTCAAACCAAGGTGGGTATAATGAGTTTGTCAAGAATGTTGAATGGGGGTCTAATCATATGCAATGCATATACCATTCTTTTTCAATAAGGCTCAAAAGGGGACACTAAGGGATAATGTATACTAGGTAGGCTTGAAAGGCACAAACGGTCCAAAGATCGCCTAAATCATCTCCAAGTCTAGTTCCTAATTATAAATTTCGCCTCAAAGTGCTTTCAACTAAACTGTAGAGTTATCTAAGATACTCAAGACTCATCACAGTTAACACAAATTTTCAATTTAAATCAATACATACTTCACTCAATCATGACTCAATAAGTGTTCAAATTATTCCTCAGTTTTGACATATAGTTAACAAAGGATATATACAAACAAGTTAAGCATTTCCATGACTCCTATCTAGATGAGGATTAATTTCATCATGTATTACCGTTGCAATTCCAACTCATCAATTCTCAAGAATAACTCAATCACTAAAAAAAAAATTTTGTTGGTAATGCTCAAGGATGAATCAGTCTCAACATCATGCAGTCATGCTAGGAAAAGAAACAAGACAAGTAGCAGAATGTGCAAAAGCAATATATATACAAATACTCAAACCCCCCCCCCCCCCCCCCCAAACTTAGCATGTGAATTGCCCTCAATGAACAAGAAAAATAAATGCAAAGGCAAAGACAAATACCATGACGACGATCGTCACTGATCGTCGTCCTCATCATGCTCCGGAGGGGGAACTGGGTAGTGGTGCTCCTCTCTTCTGAGCATGCACTAGAGAAACGATTCCTGTACAAAATAGACAAAAGGAGACAACAAAATACACAAAGTTATTAACAAAGATCAACAAAAGAAAACAAAGAAAAGAAAAACAAAAACGCAATAATAAAAGAATTGGCTAAATTACAATTAACTAATCTTGTATGATATTATACAGATTAGTCCCCGGCAACGGCGCCAAAAACTTGACCGCTTTATTTTTAAACAAAAGATATTTCAAAGAATGGTGTGAAGCGATTCTACCGCAAGTGCACGGTTGTCAAGTTTTAGTATAGTGAAAAGTAAGTACGGGTTGTCGAATCCACAAGGACTAACGTATACGTACCAAATAAGATTAATAAAATTATATTTAGCCTACGATTTAAGAAGTTTGATTAACTAGAGCTAAATTAAACTAAAGAATAAAGATTTAAACTAGAAATAATGAATAGGATGGTTCCGGAAATGCAAAGGTAAGTTACTCGAGAAAATTACCGAGCTCGTCGTTCAATTATGTTATCTCTAATGATTCAATAGAATTCTCAAATTATCAACCAATTGATTTTAAAGGTGAACGGTTTTCGATATTATTCGATATACTCTCTCGAGCTGTAAAGAAACTAACGATAAATTAGAATAAGTCACTCTCGTGCACCTATTTACTAATTCAAAGTTGCATAGATTATCAAAACCTTATAACTCTAAATCTCTCGATTCCAAGTTCTCACGTATGCGATATCATCTCTCGATCTCAATCGTAACATACATCATAAATTAATGGAGCGTGTTACAACGTTATCTCTCGATCTCGGCTGTAACCCTCAAATTCAATCAAAGCTAGCTAGACTTTGATCTACACAAGCAATTAATTTATGAACAACAACAATCAATGCACTCAAATACCAATGAATCAATAATCAACCACAACGAAACTAAAACTCAATAATATAAACTATATTTAATTCAAATCAAATACATAAGAGTTTTATTGTCTCTCGACCTCAAAAACATCAAATGGAATTGAAAATCAAATAAATTAAAGTTTAGAAATACGATAAACGGTGGATGAATCCGTGTGTTGCACCGTGATTTCTTCTCTTGTTCCTTCCTTGCACTCCGGAATTGATTGGTTTTGACTCGGGCGAAGAACCGGAAGAACGGATCTCCTTCGCGGCGACTAGGCGGCGGCTAGGGCTCTTCTATTGTCCAGAAAAATCGTCTGATATGCTCTCCTCTTTTGGAATGAATCAAATTCCCGCTTAAAACCCCCACAATCACGATAAAAAAGGAAAATAAAATCTTCAGGATTTCGCGTCTCGATCGATCGAAAGGTTTTCTCGATCGATCGGTGCACTGTTCATGCCAGCTTTTGAAACTCACTGTCTCGCTCGATCGATCGAGATTTTCCACCGATCGATCGAGACTTTAATAAAATTTGCTCTGGAGTCACTGCCTCGCTCGATCGATCGGAAATTTGTACCGATCGATCGAGACTTGAATTTCTTTGATGCTCAACTCTCTGCCTGGCTCGATCGATCGAGAGTAAATCTCGATCGATCGAGATTCCGAAAATCTCATTTCCTCAATTTTAGTTCTTTCTCGCCTCGATTTCGCCCATTATCTTCATATTGGCTCATTTCTTCCACTTCCGATCTATTTTCCTGAAACAAACGAATAAACACCAAAAAGCATAATATCATCCAGGAAAAAATACGGAAAGTAGGAAGAAATTACAGTTAAAAACACTCAAAATCTAAGCCTATCAAGATGCTACATCAACAAGCATCCACAAGATTTGCCCAACAACCTTCCGAGCCGTTCTACAGCGTGGGAGAGATTCAACGATTTGGCAAGCACGTATCGGTATAATGACTTTCCAAACTACACTCGTCTGCAATATTTCTTCAGTGGTTTGCATGCGGACACACAAGGATGGATATTCAACGGAGCTTTGGCAACTGGTAGTCCTTTGGTTGATAGAGATGAAGACGGTGTTTTGCACTTGTTTAATGAGATGGCGAACTTTGACTACCAGTGGCATTGGAATCCTTCACTCCAGGGTTGGAGCCACCAATACCCACCAATGCCGCACCACCCTCATTTTACAGGCCCACCACTTGAACATCAGGGAGAGACGAGTGACAATTCTGCGGAAGTCAGTGCTCATTTAGAGGATACGTTACTCAGGTTTATGGCATCATGTGAGACAAAGATTGAAAGTCAGACCAACTCAATGCGTCATCTGGAGCAGCAAATGGTGAGCCTCATGGAAACCTTATCAGGAAGATTTAAGGGAACTTGAGCCACTTCAAGAGATTGAGCCTACTTTAGAGACATTATCTGAGGAGTTCCCATGTGAAGATGAGTCGAGTGTGATGTTGGAGAAGGAAGAGACTTTCGAGGATTCCGATTTGAGCCCATCGATGGAGACATGTTCTATGCAATATGTGGATCCGTATTTTCCATCGATGCCAACTTCACCGCACTACATCCTGCAAGATATGAAGCCAAGTCAAGAATCATTCTCCCATACCTACCATTTCATGAAGAAAGTTGTTGGAGCAACGATCCTACACAGTTATATTCATGCCAATCTTGAGGGCATACTGAGTGAAGACCCATTCGTGGTATCATACGATACTTACTATGGGCGGCAGCCGCTCTTTGATCGTTGCTTCTGATGGTCAAGCCGACGACTAAAAATCAGCGCTTCTTGGGAGGCAACCCAAGCGTATCCTTTTGCTATTTAGTTTTGTTTATTTTTAGTTTTTGCATATAGTTTGTTTATCTCTCGTGTCGACTATTTTATTTGCATTCTTCTCTTGCTAGGTACTCAGTTGGAGCGATGAACTCTACAACAGTGGAGCTTTCAAAGGCCGATCTTCCTCAACCCTCATGCAAGCGTCTTGATCAGGGGAGTTTACTTTTTCCCTTTTGATTCTTTTAAACATTGAGGACAATGTTTCATTTAAGTTTGGGGGAGTGGCTTGCATGTTTACTTGTTTATCCACATGTTGTGTGCTTAATTGACACTTGAATCGTCCGATTATTATGAGCTAAATTTTTTTATTTTATGAGTTCAATTAGTAAGATAAGAATAAATCATAGTAGTGGTCTCTAGTCCATGATGATATTAATCTCACTTTGCATGTCAACTTGAGTTTTGATGATTGTAAAACTTGTTTGTGAATATCTTGTTTTGAGTAGCATGTCAAAGATGAGGAATATATTGAGCACATTTGAGTCACAATCTTGTGAATTGCATTTGGAGTAGTAATAATCTTTGTGAACTTTATGAATTGTTTTGAGCATATTAGAGTACCTTAGAAACTATTTGATGATGACACTTTGAGACGAAATTTTATAGTTGTGAACTTGACTTGGAAATGATCTAGGCGATCTTTGGACCGTTTGAGCCTTTCAAGCTTACCATTATATATATCAATCTCTAATATCCCATTTTGAGCATAATTGAAAAAGAACGGTGTATGTTTAACATATTGTTAGCCCCCATTCAACATTTTTTGGCAACTCATTATACCTACCTATTTGAGCTTAAATTGAAAAATATTATCCTTACCCTAAGAGAGTATAATGATTCTCATTGGGTGCACATAAATTGCTATATTTTGATGAGCTTATTATTGAAAAAATTGATGAATGAGAAAATAAAAAGAAGATAAAGCCTTGAAAAAAAAATATCTAATTAAGACCCAAAGTGGCCAAGGCTAAAAGAAGAAAAAGAAGAGAAGCTCAAGTTGTGCTAACAATATGAACATTACATGCTTATACTCTCTTCTTTGTGCTATCCTATCATTTCTTTGAAGCCAAACACCTAGGCCTAACGCTACAAGCTTTAAAAGACCTATTGATCCAAGTTGAGGGAGTGACTACATTAGTGGAGAAGTGTTTGAAAATAGGACTATGAGGTGTTCAATGATAAGCTTAACTTTCATTACCTAGCATGATTTGATCTATGAAAATTGCATGAAACTTGAAAGTGACAATAGCACACACGCACGTTCTGATTTGGAGATATGTTGCTTGGTCTAGGAAAAAACACAACTTGTTAAACTTTCAGATTTATTCTTGCTCGTCTGTAAGGGAGATGTCAGAGATACATGATTGACTGCGAATTGGTTTATTTGAGTCTTCAATATTGAACTCTACTTTGTGATTTTAATTTCTTGCTCGAGACGATCAAGTTTAAGTTTGGGGGAGTTGATAAGTGTGATTTTTACACTTAATTTGATATATGATTAGGGACGTTTTTATAGTGATTCTTGGAAAATATTACGCTTTTTGGTATATATTTGTTTATTTCAGGGATCCAGGTCCAAACGCATAAAAGTTGAGGAATTAAGCTTTAATTAATGAAAAAGGGACCAAATCGAGCACAACCGGTTATTATCGAACATAGATGAAATATTATATTATCATATATGGTATTATAATATAATATATGATATCAGATTGAGAAAAGGAGGTAAAGAAAGAGCAAGAGACGTGAGTGTGTAGCAAAAAAGGTAAGAAGAGACGTGAATAGATACGAGCGAGGATTAAGGGCAGCAGAGAAGATTTACGGAGATATTGGAGGGGAGATACCATATATATAAGACGAGAGCAGCCAAGAGACGGGAGGAAGGGGGAAGAGTTACGTGGGCACGGGAAAAAAAGAGAGTTGGGAGAAGAAAAAAGAGCGGTGAGCATATATCAGGGAAGAAGCGGACGGACGAGAAGAGAAGAACAGCAACGTGCGAAGAGGAGAAGAGAGATGGGGAGGTGAAAAGAGCAGAAACAGAGTGAGAGGTGTTGGAGGGAGAGAGGAGAGTGACGCGAGAGGAGAGCAGCAACAGATATCAGTCTAAACTCCACACATTCATTCTGAAATACAGACGAGAGTAAGGAGAAGGGACTGAAACTGATCGAGGTGAACAGATTGGAACGAGAGAAAGGAAGACAAAATCTGGGAACGTACAAAACTTCAGAGACGAGAAGAAGAGGAATTCAAGACTTTGATTCTTCAACGTGCACAGAGCACTTCGCGACGGGATTTTGACGTAGGTGAGCAACAAAGATTGAAGGAGGAGAGTTTACTGGAGAAGAAGATAAGAGAGGATTGAAGGAGCAGATATACATACGAAGAGGAGAAGAGTTACGGGCAGATTTTGAGAGAAGAGATTGGTGAACAATCTGAGAAGCAACGTAAGTGAGTAATATTTACGTGAGCAGCAGAATTCACGTGGAGAGACAGAGTTGAAGACTCACGTACAGCACAGAATACAGAAAGGTGTTGGTGAAGAAGAGTACGTACAGTGAAGCAAAGCAAGAGACGGAGCTACGGATCGACAACGCGATTCAACATCGCTAGTTTATACGTATTTCTAAACTTTGTTTGATTCTATTTAATTTCCTTATGCTTTTGATGTTGAAATACATGATATTGCATTTGATATTAAATATGTTGCTAGGCTAAGTTTGTTATCAAGACTGAGGGGATCCTTTGTATGAACCCATGATTTTAATTGAATGTTTTTGATTGATTCTTATTATCAAGTGCATAGATCATTGTTCTTCATGCTTTTAAGGGTTGGCCATCCTTGAATGATATTAAATTACAATTGAGATCGAGAGATAAAATTGTGATTCGATATAGTGATTTATGCCGTGGATTTCAGACTGATATCGAGAGATGAAGTCAAATACACGTGTGATAGCTATAGATATCTAGTAATCGAAAGCTAGAAGTTTTCACGGATCTTAATACAATATTGTGTTGTTAAATAAGTACACGAGAGTGACTTACTGCAATTTGATATTAGGTTTAATATAACTCGAGAGAGTATATTAGATAAATTTGGAAAACTCGTCACCTTAGATTGTTTGAATTCGATTCTTAACTAATAGGTGAATTTGTGGGGGATTACATAGGTGAACCGAAAGTCTTGATAATTATTTCTTTTGATTTTATTCTTTTTCGTTCTTGTGTTTTTGGGTTGATCTTGAGTTCATTAGTCAATTTAGTTAATTAATCACAACCAGTTATCGTAGACTAAATATAGTTAAACTAGTGGAGTTTGGCAATTATTTCCTAGTCCTCGTGGGTTCGACAATCCGTACTTATATTATCATTATACTAAAACTTGACACCGTGCACTTGCGGTAGAATCGCTACACTGAGAAATTTCTGTTTAAAAAAATAAGCGATCACATCATCATGTAACCCAACTCGATTCGTCGCCTCTTGATTTGTAGCTCTCGTCTCTTCCTCTTGGCAGCTCGTTGAAATTGTTTCCATAAGGACCGCTATTTGCTGCTCCAGGTGATGCATAGAGTTGGTTTGGCTCTTCAAACTGCTATCAGTTGATGCCATGAATCTTATTAAGGTATCCTCTAACGAAGTTGTGACATCTGCAGAACTATCTATTCTTTCTCCGTGATGTTCAAATGGTTGGGGTGTATCATTTGGGCAGTGAGGCGTTGGCGGGTAATGGTGGCTCCAACAGTGAAGGATTACAATGCCAATGATGGTTGAAATCCGCCATATCATTGAATATGTGCATCACACCATCTTCGTCTCTATCAAACAGGGGACTCCCAGTCCCCAAAGCTCCACTGAATACCCATCATTGTGTATGTGCATCCAATCCATTGTAGAAAAATTGCAGAAGAGTACAGTTTGAAAGGTTATGATACCAGAAAGTGGTTGCCAAATTGTTGAATCTCTCCCACGCTGCATAGAATGGCTCTGAAGGCTTTTGGGCAAAGCTTGTGAAGACTTGTTGATGGGACATCACAAGTGCCTCGCAAGAAAAACAAAAACAAAACAATATAAATATATTTTTTCGATAATAATAATAAAAAAACAAAAACAATGGTTAAATTATAGTCTAAGAATCTCGTATGATATTACTAAAGTTAATCCCCGACAACGGTGCCAAAAACTTAATCGCGTTTATTTTAAACAATAAAATTCCATAACAGCGCGATTATACTGTTGGGATATGCCCTAAGACATGTCATTGGATGATTGTTTTGACATACAATGTTTATGATTTTATGAATGGCAATTCATTATTATATATTATTCGTTTAACTGTGCAATGTGAATTAATATATATGTTAATGTCCTTAGAATAATATTGTATTATTCTTAAACATTGTCCCTAGTCAAGTATTATCATGAATCAGGATAATGATAATACATAGAGATTAGTATGTATTGATTGATGAATTGTTCATTGATATGAGATATCAAATCAACACATGGGTACATGTTAGAGAACGATGTACTGGACAGACCCACCATGAGAATGCAACATGGATAGTTATATGATTGTCATATGCAATTCTCATAGTGATAATAATGTATGTAATCCTTACGACTTGTGATCATCAGAGATCCCAACATAAGGAGTTATGTATCTTGATATGGTCAAACGTTACCCGTAACAGGGTAAACTATAAAGACGACTATTGGATACACTACGAATTATGTAGAGGGATGTTGACTGATCGAGATAGGATTTGTCCAGGAGAAGTGTTTGGCCCTTGATCAAGTGAGAACTAAAATGCATGGCCATGCTCGAATGAGTCGATATGTGATATCGAGCTTATTCGTTTATTCTAGTTCTACTTGGGGATCAAGAAATAAAGATTGAATATACGAGTATGACTATTCCATGACTCGTGTTCAATCTAAACACAAAGGACAAAGGGATTAAGTTACATGGTAAATATTATCACGGTTCCTAGGTTATGTCGAGTCATTGACATTCTTGTAATTTGGGTAGCCTTGATGTGTTGCTAGATACCGCTCATTGCTTGTGACGTAAAATGAGATTTTATATCACTGCCAACATTATAAGATCCTATCGGGTCGCACAAAAGATTAAATCGATAAGGGGAATTAAATTCATGGGATGAATTAAATAATTAAGAGGAGTCTTAATTAAATGATTATAAGGATTTAATTAAATCATGGATTTGGGCCCATAAGACTTTAAGAAAGTCTTGAACCTTAATTAAAGTCTTATAATATAAATATAAGGTTATTGATTAATGGTTGATCATACTTTATATCAAAACCTAGCCACCATCCTATTGAAGCTCTCGGCCACCTCTCACTAAAAGGTTCTCGGCCGCCGCCTTGATCTTGTGGTGTTTCCGGCCATCTTCATACGATTTGGAATCGTGTGGTGTTATTGTTCCGGTTCAAGAATGAGTCTAGCAACTTGTTCTTAAATCCTCTTTTCGATTTGATCATGTGGATACCGTTGAGGCAAGACCTTAGAGGTGTTGCTCGTGACTCGGAATCGTTGGACGTGGTGCTCCGTGGAATCTGCTCAAACACGCTACAAGTGTGAGACATTTGTTCCTTTATCCGATATGAACCCCTATGTATAGATCTGGTGTCTTGTAATCCATAAAATTTTATATTCCGATGTGTACCATGCTTGATGGATTACTTACATATATTGCAAGTGCACGGTGTCAAGTTTTATTATAGATAGGAAGAATACGGATTGTCGAACCCACAGGACTAACAAGCAAGTACCAAATAAGACGATTTTAACTATATTTAACCTACGATATTTGTAAGGACCCCGCACCCTTAACCCTCTATTAGTGTATTATCACAATAATGGTGCATGCTTTTATAACAACTGGGAATCCTCAAGCGTGCCATCTATAAAAAATTTCAATATTAATCCACTTAATGTTTAATTCCCAATACCGACCCACTAGCATGAACATACACCTCATAATACACTACATGTTCTCAATTCATCATGCATTACTCCATAATTAATTGCATGCAACCATATATGAAAAGAGAACTCTAGCAACATTTATACAAACCATACACACATAGTAGTGCTCACATGCGAGCATCGAATGACTGTATGCGTATCTAATGTATAAAGCGCCCTACTCAATACCCATATTGGTAGCTCGATCCTGGAACTACCTCCAATCCATAGCTCGATCTCAACTCCGGAGCTACCATTGTACCTGTTTCACCTGCCCCAACAGAGACAGCCCCCAAACGGGTAAATATATCAATACCACCAATCCAATAATCACAATATCACATTACATAATTTACAGATGTAAAGAGGTAAATTAAAAGACACACCCTGAATAGTGTCATCCTCATACGGGATCCTCTGTGTTGTTCTTGTTCTCAAAATAACCGAAACCATCAAATTCCCAAAAGACAGTTAATCATTTCATTGATTAACTAAATTCGTTCACCAATTGCCAATTTCCATAATCAATAAAATCCAATCATTTACAATGTTTATAGATTTCACACGTATCTAAACAATAGTTCCACAATTCCCATTTCATCGCTTGCTCAATAGTAGTGGTATTCATAACCGATGTTCGCTCCATAGCGACAACATCTCAACCGTTGCTCGCTTCATAGCCGCACTATATAGTTCACAATACAAATCCATTTATTGCGATTACAATATACCATGCATTCAACAATTGCGATAAGATATAAGGTTATGCTCGTACGTTATACGTACCTTAGAATTCCGTAGTCCGAATCAAATTTGCCTTAGTCTCGTGACCCAATGAATCATGTGCTAACACATAAACTAACTCACAATTATTAATGAGCATGCAACCACGTGCCCAAGCACGTTCACAATCCCCAATTATATCGTCAATCCATGACGATTAATCATTTTTAAAAACCCCGGGTGAAGCATACACCGACACCACAACACAAAATAATTTCCAAAATCTCCGACCTACCGATCGATCCCTCAACCTACCGATCGATCGGTAAAAACCCAAAAATTACATTTTGGCTACGTGATCGCTTTTATTTTAAACAGTATTTTTGAGTGTAGCGATTCTATACCGCAAGTGCACGGTGTCAAGTTTTAGTATAATGATATAAAAAGTACGGATTGTCGATCCCACGAGGACTAGTAAATAATTACCAAACTCCACTAGTTTAACTATATTTAGCCTACGAAAATTGGTTATAACTAATTAACTCAATAATAAATCCAAACAAACGATAGAGAATGAGAATAAAATCAATAGAGACAATTATCAAGACTTTCGGTTCACCTATGTAATCCCCCACAATTCGTCTATTAGTTAAGAATTAATTCGAACATTCTAAGGTGACGAGTTTTCCTAATTCACTTGCTATACCTTGGTCCGGCTATAACAAATCTAATACTAACGTAACAATAAGCCACTCTCGTACCCTTATTCAATTAATATTGTAAATCGATCTATGAAAACTACTAGCCTTCGATTTTGGTAAATCTATTGCTATCACACGTGTGCTAGATTTTACTTGGTCCGTCTCAACCTAAAACCCACGGCAAAGATCACTTTATCGAATCACAATATCCTATGGTCAATTCAATTGCAATTTAATATCATTCAAGGATGGCCAAACCCTTAAAAGCATGAAGAACAATGATCTAAACACGTAGATATATAAGAATCAATCAAAACATTCAAATTAAATCATGGGTTCATAACATAGGATCCCCTAAGTCTTGATAACAAACTTAGCCTATCAACATATTTAAAATCAAATGCAATATCATGTATTTCAACATCAAAAGCATAAGAAAATTAAATAGAATCAAACAAAGTTTAGAAATACGTATAAACTAGCGATGTCAATCGCGTCGTCGACCCGTAGCTCCGTCTCTTGCTTTGTATCTCTGTACGTACGTGACTTGATCTTCAACAATCTGTTGCTTTCTGTACGTGACTCTTCCTTCTGATTTCGTCCGTTCAACTCACCTCTGCACGTTCGTTTCTCGTCTGTTTGCTGTACGTGAGTGATCTTCGTTGCCTTCAGTACTTGAATCAATCTCCTCCTCCTTTTCGTTTCTCTTTATCTCCTGCACGTTCAAGTCTTTTTATTCTTGTTGCTGCTCCTTCACTCTTAATCTGATCACGTCTGAGCCTGCTCGCACGGCTTTCTTCTTTTCGTTCGTAACTCCTGCTGCTCTCCTTTCTACGTCTCGGAGTCCTGTTTCTGTTCGCCCCTCCTCTCTCAATATCCTCACGTTTTTCCTCTTCGTGCTATACCTTCTTCACCAACACCTTCTCACGTGAATTCCAGTTGGCTTTTTTCGTCTCTTTCTGTTCTCCTAATATCTGTTCACGTTAAATCTTTGAATTCTCGTTCCTCCGCTTCTTCCCTGATATCGTTCTCTCCTTTCCTTACGTCTCTCCCTTATTTACGTCTCGCACCTCTTCGCTCCACTCTTCTAGCTTTTATTATTGCTCACGTTTTTATCTTCCTTCAACTCTTCTCTCTCCAAATCAGAACTTGGGTCTCCTACGTCTCTTGTCTCTCGTTTAATATATCTGGTATCTTCGATCTTCTCTTTCAATCTCTATTGTGCATGTGTTTTCCCCTTCTCTCTTTTTCGTAACTCCGTCACGTTCTTTTATTTTCTTGCTTTCGTTGGCTTTTATCCTCCTAATATCTTATATAATATATTATATTATAATATCACATATTATAATATAATATTTCATCCATGTTGGTCTCTTAAAGAAATGAATTTCTATCCAATTTAATGTGTACTTGAAAATTCCTCCACGTCATGTCACGTGTGTTGCTCGGTTTGGTCATTTTTCATCATTTTAAGTATAATTCTTTCACTTTTATGCATTTGGACCTGTATTCCTGGAACATACATAAAACAACACGAAAACGCATAATATTGTCCAAGAATCAGTAAAATGCATATAAATTTATAGCAATATGATTGTAAAAATCACACTTATCACTACGACATTGCATCGATAGATCGGTAGCCTCTACCGACCGATCGCTAAGTGCCACTGGTCGATCGGTAAAACGTCGGAATTAAACCCATCGCTACGCACTTGAACCGATCGATCGGTAAGATGCTACCGATCGATCGGTCTCTGCGCAAACCCGAAAACCACCCTTTTTAAAAGCTTAAAAACCTCGACAGACCACACCCAACTCCTTCCAACTCAAACCAACAACAATTAAAACACCATTGGACATCCAATAAGGGTTAAAACACATTTTAAATCAAAAATAACAAGAATCCAAGATTCTTCAGAATCTCCCAAAATCCAAACCCAACTTAAAACATGCCCAAACTTAGCAATACTACAATTGAAACGAAGATAAATGCGAGGGAAAGGAGATTTATCTTCGAGAAATCCGGCTCCCAAGTCGGGCTTCCAACGATTTTCCTCCAAGGGAGTAAAGAGAAGGGTTTGGGAGGGGGGATTGGCGTGAAAGAGGGGAGAGAGAGGAGAGGGATGATGACTGAAAATCGAGTCCACTTGGTATATATAGTACCAAGGCTCCAAAATTCCGAGTCCTCCACAAATACACCACGACTCATTAAAAATCATATGTGTTCAATGATTACCTCTCAATCTCAATTTCCATTACCAGTCCCAACACAAAGCACCCCAGACCCCAGATACCACCAACAACCCAATTCCAAGGTTTAACACCACGATGAGAATACAATCTCAACCCTTGGATCCAACACCCCAAATACCGGATTTAAAATCCTCGGGAGTCCCAACAGCGCAATTAATTCATAATTGCCACAATTAAAAATCCATTAAGGATCATTACCACACCGGTATTTACACCATTAATCCCCAGGCATCACAATTATCCCCCACTAATAAAATTTCATCCTCGAAATTGTCACAGGCGTACCCCACGTACTGCCAAGACCACATAATCCAATCGGATCCACATCGTCGAATCATGAACACATCATGAACGACACATCAACTGCGAGAACACCAACCTCACACCAATCTCTAGAATGGAGTAAGCCTCCCAAACCATCATAATCTCAAAATGATGGCAGCATGCCTCGATGTTAACTACCCAAAAGCAGTCAGTCAACCGTAACTGCTAGCTACTAAAATCATTCCTGATTCCAACGTAGATATCACTTCCATGATATCTCCACCACTTAGTCTACGATGCCAAACACACATAGACTACTAGTATGCCACAATATACACATACTGAACCATGTTTTCCGCTTTCCAAATCCATCTCCGTCGAGGGAGTAGTTGCACCATTTGCAACTCGGATCGGGCAACTCACGGTCACCGATCAACACAAACACATCTCCAAAGATACCTACATCCGTGTGTTCCAAGAAATCATATCTCGGTCCAAGCACACCATGGAGACTCCACAATGTCTCAAGTTTCCATAGAGGGCATGCACAAAAGAAAATCAATTGCATTATTGCCACCTGTGTCGACAACGACACACAACAAATCCAATCCTGGCCATCCCTCGTTTACCCTAGGATTCAACAATCCTAACACAAGGATGCTATCGAATTACCCTGTAATGAACTACCATGGCCTCAACACACGACAATCCCTCCTCAAGGGAGTCAACCAGACCTCACTATCATTCCTCAGAATCAATCATCACATCGAGATTACCATCTCAAGGTGCCACAAACTCTCACCAGAGATTCATCCATCCAAGCATACTAATCCAATGCCCGACAAGTACCAAAGTGTTGTCATTCGTATACTCACACCGGTATACATGCCTAAGCACCAACACCACATGCATACTTAATGCACTCGGCTCGGGTATTTCCAATCATACCCATAAGCCCCAAATACAACTGTCAATCCTCAGTTATTCTCACACAGTGGAGAATGATGATTGACGAACCAACGACCAATGGTATGATTCCAACATCAACACCACACAACCCGACTCATCGAATCTTCCAAAGATTCCCAATAGGTAGGTATAACAATACCGCCTTCCTCATAAGGAATGTGTCATGAACCCATGACCCTCCAACCTCGAACCACAGTTCGGAAAACCTGAATATATTTATACCAAAATATATCGGTACCAATAAATATACAACTGGTTCAAAACAATGCATCCTTGCCACTATTACCAATCCAAAGCCCGTATACACAACGTATACCCATTCTAACGATGCTCTGTACTAATACCATAGTACTCCACATTCTCGAGCATCTCCCCAGAGACGTCTCCTCGTACGTCTCACCGAAAATATGAAGCCATCACCTAGTCCAACACCAGTAATGCTTACTGTGACTTATTCACAATCAACTCTCGGCCAATACCAGCTGTCTCCATGACAGTAAGTTCCAAATCTCTCCAAGAGATACAATCAATATAGTAGTGTCACCCCACTAACTATATCCCACAACTCCGATTGTGTCCCCCATTGTATTCCATATGCAAGGATTCTCAACCAGCGCTAACAACGACTTGTTGACACTCACGTTGGTACTCCCAACAAAATTGAGATGTCCCAGTACAAGTCCCTCAAATCATATAATGAATAAACGTTCTCGTGAGGTGTTCCCTGCCTCATCCTCATGCCACATAGTGACAACAAGAATCCACCATAAACCCTCACCGTATCATCAAATGATTCACCAAGCCCGGTTCCAATGAGCAGTATAATGGCTACGTCAAGCTCAATATAACACTGAAACAATACCTGGCTAGCAGATCGCTGCCTCCTTAGGTTTATACCAAACCTACCAACGTATCATACGATCTACCATGGTATACCATACCGTACCATCAGTTAGAGTAGTGGGTCATCACCCAATATTTCTCTAACACCAATGCACAACGGACATCCCGGTGTCCTAACTCAACCACAATGCAATCCTAATCCATTAGGATTTATTCCACACCTTCATGTGTGGGTGTGACCATGCCTACCATACGTCACATCGGTATATGCAAGTAGTTTCCTCAATAACTCCTACCACCAATCACTTGGTCATATCCATTCCAACGAGTATACCCAAAGGTACCACTACTCATAAAACATTTATCTCAAATACGTGCGGCACATCCATTTATCCATCGAGCAAACCTGCTCGGTATAGTGGTCTCGTCAACCTGTGACGTACACCCGCTTTGTGTCAGTCATCGGCACTCAATCCATACAATTTAATACATACATTTAATATGTATTATTCCTCGCAACGGCGGCACACGTCAATCCTCGCCTGCCCTATCGTATAATTGTCAAATACCTCGTCAATCCGTGACGGTACATGTCAACACAGGACATCCACAATATCATCAATAACTCGTGATGGTACATGTCAACACATGACATCCACAATATCATCGTCAAGGTTCAATCCCTCGCTACGCACACAACGGCATAACTCGTCGCTATATGATCAGCGGCATAAAACATCGCTATAGAACTAGCGAAATGAAACATCGCTATATATACATCCGGCAGCATGAACCATCGCCATAGGACTAGCGGAATGAACCGTCGATATACATATACCCGGCGGCTTGAACCATCTATCCATCGCTATGTATACAACGGTATAACCATCGCTACCTATACAGCGGTATCACATCACCGCTAAGTATACAGAGGCATATATTCTATGTCACAATACCACCTCGCTTCGTGTAACAGCAGCAAGTATTACAATCCAGCGCTCGATAAGACAGCAGCATTATCATCGCTTCGTCATATGAGCTGTAAGTATTCTATTCCCATATATCATAATCACAAAACAATATAAATGCATGTTTATACATTACATGCATCATAATACCCACCACATAATCAACAAGGTCAATTTAAATCAACACATATCCATCACCCTCCCTCTATAGCGAGGTACATATAATACATTGACGTTCTCATCAGCGTCGATCCTGACAATAATCACATCGCATGCTCTCCCTAGCATCGACCCAATATCAATATACACGCCGCATGCTCTCTAGCATCTGCCCAATAACAATACACACGTCGCATGCTCTCTCTAGCATCGACTCAATAACAATATACACGTCGCATGCTCTCTAGCATCGACCCAATAACAATATACACGTCGCATGCTCTCTCTAGCATTCTTGTTCTCAAAATCCACACTTATCCATCCCATAATAATCACAATATTAGATTGTTATATGATCCACATATCACATTATCACATCGCACGCTTCGACGGTGACCCATATATCATATTAACACATCGCACGCTCCAGCGGCGACCCACAAACCACATTAACACATCGCACACTTCAGCGTCGACCCACAATTCACATTAACACATCGCACGCTTCAGCGGCGACCCACAATTCACATTAACACATCGCACGCTCCAGCAGCAACCCAGAAACCACATTAACACATCGCACGCTCCAGCGGCGACCCACAATTCACATTTACACACCGCACGCTTCAGCGGCGACCCACAATTCACATTAACACATCGCACGCTCCAGCGGTGACCCACAAATAATATTACACACTCGTCAGTGGCGACCCAATCAAATCGTGCACTAGTCAGTGGCGACCCAATCACATCGCCCACTCATCGGTGGCGACCCAATCACATCACACACTAGTCGGTGGCGACCCAATCACATCGCACACTCGTAGGTGGCGACCCAATCACATCGCACACTCATCGGTGGCGACCCAATCACATCACTCGCTCATAGGTGGTGACCCTATCACATCACTCGCTCATCGGCGGTGACCCTATCGCTGTAACTCACTAATAAATCACCCTCCACAAGGATCATCAATCATCAATACATTATACAATAAACATGAACGATTGAATCAGCGCTAATACATTGTCACGTACCTGTGTCATCATATAAATGACATACACATACCCGATTGTCACATTGTGCATTATCACGAATTGGCAGCACAATATTGTCCCCCATTTCTGTCATTGTACTTCTTAATAAGTACCACCAACAGCGCATACGTAATAATCAACGGGTATTCCTCACTACCGTACACTTCGTATTCTATTCACGAACCTGTAACCACCACGGTTAGCAATAACAATGCAAATTTTTCATTGTCTCATGTCATGCTCATAAGCGTATAATGTCATATCGCTCTGAAACAAATCACGGTCATACGTAATTATGTGCTAGTCAATTCTCTCGACACATCTCAGCCCTTAGACAGCCCAAAGAGCTAACCACTGCCCTGATACCACTAATATAAGGACCCCGCGCCCTTAACCCGCTATTAGTGTATTATCACAATAATGGTGCATGCTTTTATAACAACTGGGAATCCTCAAGCGTGCCATCTATAAAAAATTTCAATATTAATCCACTTAATGTTCAATTCCCAATACCGACCCACTAGCATGAACATACACCTCATAATACACTACATGTTCTCAATTCATCATGCATTACTCCATAATTAATTGCATGCAACCATATTTGAAAAGAGAACTCTAGCAACATTTATACAAACCATATGATCGCTTTTATTTTGAACAATTAATTCCAATCTAGCGATTTTAGACCGCAAGTGCACGGTGTCAAGTTTTAGTATAGATAGGAAGATACGGATTGTCGAACCCACAGAGACTAACAAGTAAGTACCAAATAAGACACTTTTAACTATAGTTAACCTACAAAATTAATTTATAATTAACGAATAATTAATTAAAATAAACTACTAATCCAACCAAGTCAATAAAAGTTAACGAGAAAAATCCACTAGAGAATATTATCGAGACTTTGGCTCACCAATGCTATCCCCTACAACTCTCGATTGAATATCCAAATATTTCTAAGGTGACGAGTTCTCCAAATTTATCTAATATACTCTCTCGAGTTATATTAAACCTAATATCAAATTGCAGTAAGTCACTCTCGTGTACTTATTTAACAACTCAATATTGCATAAGATCCATGAAAACTCCTAGCTTTCAATTACTAGATATCTATGGCTATCACGCATGTATTTGACGTCATCTCTCGATCTCGGTCTGAAATCCATGGTATGAGTTATTAATTCCGTATCATAAAATCATCTCTCGATCTCAATTACGATACTAACATCATTCAAAGGTGATCAATCCTCTAAAAGCATGAAGAACATAAAACATACGCAAAGAACTATAAGAATTCAATCATCAAATCTAAGGTTCATAACAAAGGTTCGCCTAGTCTCGATAAATAAACTTAGTTCATACTCATAAATAAATACCAATAGTCAAACATGTCTTGCAACAAGCCAAGCATGATATAATCAAAATAAAACTAAACTAAAGTTTAAAAGTAAGAATAAACTCCCAACGTCGACTCCGGTTGTAGATCCTCGCTCCTTCTCTTGCTTCCTTCTCGATCGTCACTTTAATCGCCTTGTTAGAGTTGTTCCAAAGTCATAGGGTAAAAGGTTGAAGGTGAGGGCTGGCCGTGTGTGAAGGTGACGTGAAGAGGTTTCTGGACGTGTGTTTCGGTGAAGGAATTGGCGTGATGGGTAAAAGATGGGGACATGTGGATTGTGAAGGAGTGAAGGTGATTGGTGAGGGGAAAAGTCGGAGGCGTGTCTTTTTTTTTTCTTTTTAAGACGTAAAGTCTTGCTCCCCAAAATCTAATAATCTGATGTGTCATCTTTTGGTTGGTCCATCAGCATATTTAATTGTTTCATTGTTGCCTACTGATCCTCTAAAATCCCGTAATAGACCATATCAATTAAATGTCAAAGATTTACTTCCAATGCCATGCATATCTTCTATAGAATATTCAGGATTTGTTCCGTGAATCATGCAACCGATCTTCTCTCGTCCCACTTATTTCGTACGTGAATTCCTTCTACATATGACAATGTTGCTTCTTTTCTTGATGAAGTCCAATCTCCTTAATATATTAATAAGCTCATCAAATTTTGTTTCCTATCTCCAAAATTCTGAATTTTGAACGAAAAATTCAGAACAAGTGGCGCTAGGTCGCTGCATGTGTGGCATCCGCCATGCACTCTACACGGAATGTATTTTTTTCACATTTCGGCGCTGGGGCTCCGACTTTCATGCATCCTAGCTTTTGGTGCACTGACTGAGAGTCTAAAAATCCATCTTTTAAGTCTCATTTTGGAGCATTGTCACATTTATGCACTTTTAATCATCTTTTGGCTAATTTTCTATATTTCCTTGCACTTCTACGTAAATTCCTGAAACATGCAAAATCATACCGAAAAGCGTACCATCGTTCAAGAATCTCAATAAAATATAACGAGGAAACATATAAATATAAGTGTAAAAATGACATTTATCACCATACACACATAGTAGTGCTCACATGCGAGCATCGAATGACTGTATGTGTATCTAATGTATAAAGCGCCCTACTCAATACCCATATTGGTAGCTCGATCCTGGAAGTACCTCCAATCCGTAGCTCGATCTCAACTCCGGAGCTACCATTGTACCTGTTTCACCTGCCCCAACAAAGACAGCCCCCAAACGGGTAAATATATCAATACCACCAATCCAATAATCACAATATCACATTACATAATTTACAGAATGTAAAGCGGTAAATTAAAAAACACACCCTGAATAGTGTCATCCTCATACGGGATCCTCTGTGTTGTTCTTGTTCTCAAAATAACCGAAACCATCAAATTCCCAAAAGACAGTTAATCATTTCATTGATTAACTAAATCCGTTCACTAATTGCCAATTTCCATAATCAATAAAATCCAATCATTTACAATGTTTATAGATTCCACACGTATCTAAACAATAGTTCCACAATTCCCATTTCATCGCTTGCTCAATAGCAGCGGTATTCATAACCGATGTTCGCTCCATAACGACAACATCTCAACCGTTGCTCTCTTCATAGCGACACCATATAGTTCACAATACAAATCCATTTATTGCGATTACAATATACCATGCATTCAACAATTGCGATAAGATATAAGTTTATGCTCGTACATTATACGTACCTTAGAATTCCGTAGTCCGAATCAAACTTGCCTTAATCCCGTGACCCGATGAATCATGTGCTAACACATAAAATAACTCACAATTATAATGAGCATGCAACCACGTGCCCAAGCAAGTTCACAATCCCCAATTATATCATCAATCCATGACGATTAATCATTTTAAAAGACCCCGGGCGAAGCACGCATCGACACCACAACACAAAATAATTTCCAAAATCTCCGACCTACCGATCTGTGATGACCATGGATTATAGGTGTTAATCCCGGAGTGTTTATAACCCGTAAAGTTGTTTTACGTGGCAATTTGGAGTTTAATCGAGGTGTTGGGCCTTCTGGGCTCATTTATTTGGGTAGTTGGGATTGTTGGATCCCGAGGTTGAGATTGTATTCTCATTACGGTGTAAACCCTAAGAGTTGGGTTGTTGGAGTGTTTCGGAATCTCGGGTGCTTTGTGTGGGCACCGGTAGGGGGTTTTGGAGTTAGAGAGAGAATTTTTGGAAACAGATGATTTTTAACGAATCATGATGTATTTGTGGGACTATTAGTATTTCGGGGTATTTTTGCTATAAATACCAGTTGAACCCGAGATTTTAATTATTGGAACCATTTTTCCCACCTTTCCCGTTTTCTCTCTCCCCGCACCCACACGATTTTCCCGATCCCCTTTTGACCCCCGCGACTTCAAGCGCCGCGCCCGCCGCCGTTCGGCGCGTCCGACCCGCCGCCGGCTTCGTCTCGTCCAGGCGCTCCTTCCCGTACCATCAATTCGAAGTTTGGTCGCGATTTGAGCTCGGATTTCTGCAGAAAGCGCTAGGGTTCGAAACTGGATTTTGTCCGATTTTGGGGCTCGATTTTGGTACGATTTTGGGGCTTTCTTTCAGGTGTTTTTGGGGCGTTTTTATGGTGTTGTTGGGTCGATCATTTCAGACTTTAAAGTTCAAAAAAAATTGTTGCTTATGGTTCGAATTTGGATGCTGTTTGCGTGGGGTTTTTGCTCGAAATTTGGGATTTTGGCTTGGGGATGATGATTCATGTTGTTGATTGATTAATTCATGTTTTAGATGAATTATGGTGATTATTTGGGTTTGATTTGTGTTGTTAGGGTTCGAAATTTAGGGGTGGTTCTTGAGCAATTTTCGATATTGTCTCATTCGATTTCCCTCCCTGTATATGCCCTGCCCCGGGTCTTTTAAATGGTAAATTGTCGTGGGTTGACAATATTTTGAGGGTTATGGGTGTGCTTGAGCATGGGTTGCATGTTCGTAAATAATTGTGAATTATTTATCGTGTTAGCACATCGTTCCTCGGGGCATGGAACTCGAACAAGGTTTAGCTCGGACTTCGGAGATTTAAGGTACGTATTGACGTACGAGCATAGCCCCTTAATATAATTGCAATTGTTGAGTGCTTGGTACACTGTATTGCAATGAATGTGTGTGAATTGCATGGTTTATTGTGGAAATGCATGACACATGATATTAGTAATAAACGGAGATTGAAATGCATGGTTTATTGTACTTTCTTCAAATGCTTATATATGCATTGAGAATTGCATGGTGCCGCTTTTGAGCGAGCAGTGATTTGGATGTTGTCGCCTGTGAGCGAACATCGATTATGACGCCGCTGCCATCGAGCATGCGTGGAATTGGAATGCCACTATTTTAGAGTGAGCAATGAAATGGAGATATGAAACCATAAGTGAGGAACACGGATTGTTTATAATCATTGTTTTAATGATTTGATGTTATTATTTATGACATTGGTATATGGCTCATAGAATTGTTAATCAATGTAATGATTAACTGACATTTGGGGAATCTGATGGTTTCAGTGTTTTGAGAACAGGGACAGTACAGGAAACCCCGGATGAGGATGATGCCATCCAGGGAGTATATTTTGTATTTCATAGCATTTACATTGTTGTAAATTATGAATTATATTGTTATGGTTACTGGATTGGGATATTGGTATGCTCACCCCGTGTGGGGACTGTCTCTGTTGGGACAGGTGAACAGGTACATCGATGGCTTTGGAGTTGAGCTCGAGCTGTTGATTGGATGTACTCCCAGGATCGTGGTACCAGGGCTTGATGGAGCACGGTATCGTATAGAGTACTTATATACACCCGAAGGTTATATACATATTTATGATGCTCGCATGTGAGCACGGTTATGCTTGTATATGGGTTGTATATAAAGGCATGAGCCTTTCTCTCTTTCATTCTATGTTGCATGCAATTAAGGGTAGAATTGCTAATGATATGAGAGTCGATGGTGTATTATGTGGGGGTTGAAACCCACTTTTGTCGTCTTGTGTGTGGTGTCTTCCCTGGCTGGGAATTTACTTGGTATTGCTGCATTCTGATGAGTATTATGTTTTCCCTGGCCGGGAATTATGTTATGTGTTGTGCTTTTATTTCGGGATAGCTCAATTTACGGGGAGACTCTGCCCAAATTTTTATAAAAGTCCACAATGTAAAAAGTGGCAAAATGGGGTTGGTAATGGGCAACTCTATGAGCCTATATGTTAGTAGAGATGATCTTATAACGTTGAATATTAAAGGAATTTTGTAAGCATCATCTGAGTTTCCCGATTGATTTTATTGAAAGCATGTGCCACACATAATGATTAATACACTAATCAAGGGTTAAGGGCTTGGGGTCCTTACACGATCGATCGCTCAACCTACCGATCGATCGGTAAAAACCCAAAAATTACATTTTGGCTACGGCATTGCACCGATCGATTGGTAGCCTCTACCGATCGATTGCTAAGTGCCACCGATCGATCGGTAAAACTTCGGAATTAAACCCATTGCTACGCACTTGCACCAATCGATCGGTAAGATGCTACCAATCGATCGGTCGTTGCACAAACCCGAAAACCACCGTTTTTAAAAGCTTAAAAACCTCCACAAACCACACCCAACTCCTTCCAACTCAAACCAACAACAATTAAAACACCCTTGGACATCCAATAAGGGTTAAAACATATTTTAAATCAAAAATAACAAGAATCCAAGATTCTTCAAAATTTCCCAAAATCCAAACCCAACTTAAAACATGCCCAAACTTATCAATACTACAATCAAAGCGAAGTTAAATGAGAGGGAAAGGATTAACAAGTTATCTTCGAGATATCCGGCTCCCATGTCGAGCCTCCAATGATTTTCCTCCAAGGGAGAAAAGAGAAGGGTTTTTTTTTTTTTTTTTGGGGGGGGGGGGGGGGGGGGGGATTGGTGTGAAAGAGGGGAGAGAGAGGAGAGGGAATGATGACCGAAAATCGAGTCCACTTGGTATATATAGTACCAAGGCTCCAAAATTTCGAGTCCTCCACAAATACATCATTACTCATTAAAAATCATTTGTGTTCAATAATTACCTCTCAATCTCTCCATTACCAGTCCCAACACAAAGCACCCCGGACCCCAGACCCCAGACCCCAGATACCACCAAAAACCCAATTTTAAGGTTTAACACCACGATGAGAATACAATCACAACCCTTGGATCCAACGACCCTAATATCGGATTTAAAATCCTCGGGAGTCCCAACACCGCAATTAATTCATAATTGCCACAATTAAAAATTCATTAAGGATCATTACCACATCGGGATTTACACCATTAATTCCCGGTCATCACAATATTGAATTAAACAATTAAAGTAATTAACTAATTTAAACTATTAATCCAACCAAGTCAATCAAAGTTAACAAAAAAAATCCACTAGAAGAAGATTATCGAGACGTCGGCTCACCAATGCAATCCCCTACAATTACTGATTGAATATCCAAATACTTCTAAGGTGACGAGTTTCCCTAATGCATTCAATATACTATGGTCAAGCTATATTGAATCTAATATCGAGTTGCAGTAAGTCAATGGTCATACACTTATTTAACAACTCAATATTGCATAAATTTTGTGAAAACCTCTAGCCTTCAATTTTGGTAAATCTATTGTTATCACACGTGTGCTAGATTTTACTTGGTCCGTCTCAATCTAAAACACACGGTACAATTTACTACATCGTATTGCAATATCGTATGGTCAAGTCAATCACAATATAAACAATCATTCAAGGGTGCTCAATCCCTCAAAAGCATGAAGACGCGTAGAATAAAAGAATTCAATCAAATAAATCATCAAATCATAGGTTCATGACAAAGGATTGCCTAGCCTCTATAAATAAACTTAGTTCCTCATACTAAATCAAAACAAAGCAAAACTAAGAATTAAAGACAAAGAAAAACTCACAGCGTCGACTCCGTTCGTAGATCATTGCTTCCTCTCGCTTCCTTCTCGATCATGTACTCGATTCCTTGTTGGAGATTTTCCAAAGATCCTAGGATGAAAGGATGGATTGTGGATGTTGGTGAAGATGAATGTATGGATGGAGGCTATCCCAAGGATATGAAAGACTGAAAATCCTCCCAATTTTCGTCATACATGGTCCTTTAAATAGTGGGGGAAGAGTTTGTGTTTTTGGACACAAAATCTTCAATAATAGGAAACAAAATCTCAAATTTCAGCATTTGGCGATCAATCGCGAAGGCTTGGCGATCGAGCGCCAAAATATTCTGACAACTGGCGATCGATCGCGGCCTCTTGGTGATCGATCGCGTGAAAAGTAACCATGAATTTTTTTGTTTTTTGTTGTTGTTACAAATCTCAATTTTTTGTTCTTCTTCGACATGTTCGCTCGGTTTGGTCATTTTCATCGTTAATTAGCTCAAATCCTCGACTTTTATGAATTTCTACCTTTATTCTTGGAACATACAAAAACAACACGAAAACACATAATATCGTCCAAGAATCATCATAAAATACATATAAATTCATAGCAAAATAAGTGTAATCGATAGTGGCGCAAGGAGAAAAATATATAGGCGGAGCAAGAAATATTAACATAAAAAATAGAGGGTAAAAAAATGTTTACGGTGCAAAATATAATTTTTGAGGGAGAACTGTAATTTTTGTGGAGAAAATGTAATGCTTTAAATTTTTTTAAGGTAGTACTCTTTTTTTGGACAAGGGAAGGCACTTGCCCTCCCTTACCTCAATGTGGCTTCGCCCTTGGGCATCGAAGATTTACTCTGGGATCAATAAATTACGATTTTGATAGTGTGGAAGGTGATAGATAGTTGAGAGCTCCGAGTGGTTGTGTTTACTGACCTCGTGAATTTTGGGTTCAAGTGGTTGTGCTTACCGTCCTCTCAGGTTGTCCTTGGTTAACATTATGTTTATCGCCCTTGTGGAAGCTTTGTGCTTTCTCGGCGACAATCGGCGGATGACTTGTAATATTTACGCATTGTATTGAGAATGCATTTACTATCTCGATGTGATGGTGATATGGTCCCACCTCCTGGTGGGTCGGAAAACTCCAACGAACCCAACCCGAGGCGGGCAGGTGGGCCAACCAACCAAAAATTAAAAAAAAAACTTGAAGAAACTAAAAAATAAAAAAAAAAGTTATTACAAAGAGGTGCTAGCAATTAGGAAAAAAACCCAAATGGCAAATCCCCCCTATAAAAAACACAAATGAGGAATTTCCCCCTTATAAAAAACCAATTGGCCAAACAACCCTCCCTTTTTTTAATAATTAGCTCGCATGCCACAATCTTTGTTATTAAATATAAAGAATTATGAAATAGCTTTTTTGCCACCCATCATCTTCCTCTCATCCAAGGACGGATCCACACTGGGGCTCTACCGGGCTGCAGCCCGGGCCCAAAATTTTTTTTTTTTACCTACAGGTATCCAATAATTTATTCATGTTCAGCCCTGACCCAATTTTTACTCAGCCCATGTACCACATAAATGTTTTAATCCAGCCCAAATATTTGTTTTAACCCAACCCAAAACTTTTACCCTTATGTTGTAAATTTGGAGTGCAGATTTTCAGACGACATTCACCATTACAATCTCCACTCATTGTAATCTTCAAACACCTTGCACCATTTTTACCCACCACCTCTACTGCCGCTTCCACCACCTCAACTGACAACCGCCGTTCACCATTCGAGGTACAAGTTTTATTTTTTCAGTTTGCCCACCACCATTTTCTTGCCCTTTCTGCTGCTCTTTGGCAACTAAACAAAAAAAAATAACATATTGTATTTGTGCTTTTTTGCCTACTTATATTTGTTTTTAATTTTATTTGTGCTTATTGTTTTCTTGCCTATTAGAGTTGATTGAGAATATTATTAAACAAAATTCAAGAACCCTTCGATTGAAATCTCTATTTTTAGGTTTTAAAAAATCACTATTTTTCAAATATATTTAAAATTTAATGCATCATTGTCCATCTTATACAATAATTTAATTATTTGCTAGTTAAATATATTGCTTAGTATCTCATATCTTATTGATTAAAAATATTCTGTAGATTGATTTGTTAAAACTATTTTGTAGATTTATACTTGTATGAAGTATGTTTAAATGGGATTAATTAAATGAATGTTTTAACTTTTTAATGGATTAAATTGTTGTCTTTTTTAACAGATTATTTGTTTCAATTCAACTTAACAAGTTATAATGGAAAATCAAGGAGTTAAGGGGGGGAAAACTATTTTTTTGTTCTTTAAACCACAAGAACGTACATCAACGAGTGAGCAACACACTTCTACCATTGATGATAATTCAGATCATAATGAAAAACCCCCTTCAAAATCCCAAAGAGTTGAAACTGATGTTGGTCGGCTTGAAACGGATCCGGGTTTACGTACTCTGATATGGCAATATCATGTTAATCAAAGGGATGAAATTAGACGAGGTTACATATGGGGCCACATCGACCTATATTGACCGAATACCCAAGAACAAAATTTGGAGAACAATATCGTCGATTTCAAAGCTCTTGGTTTAATAAATTCTCTTGGTTAGAGTATTCAGCAACAAAAGATGCAGTTTATTGTTTTCCATGCTTTCTCTTTGAGAAGTCGAGTGATTGTAATCGTGCATTTAGTTCTAATGGATTTAGAAGTTGGAAGAGAGTTAATGATGGGCATAGATGTGCATTTGTGGCACATATGGGAGGACCAACTTCAGCGCATAATAATGCAGCGATTTCTATGGATTCTCTTATCAATGTATCTCAACATATTGATACAGTGATGCATACACAAACATCAAAAGAAATCAAGCAAAATAGATTGCGGCTTATGGTGACAATAGAAAGTGTTCGATGGCTTAGCTTGCAAGGATGTGCATTAAGAGGGCATGATGAATCTGCATCTTCAAAAAATCGAGGTAATCTTATTGAATTGATAAGACTTTTAGGAAGAATGAATGTTAGCATTGATGATGTTGTTCTAGAAAATGCTCCACAAAATGCTATATATATATCTCCAGATATCCAGAAAGATGTATTGAGCATTTTTTGCTAAAAGAGTGAGGATGAAAATTCGTGAGGAAATTGGAAATGCAAAATTTTGTATTCTAGTCGATGAAGCCAAAGACATATCTAATAAAGAACAAATGGCTATTGTATTGAGATTTGTCGACCTTGATGGTTTCTTACGAGAACGCTTCTTTGAAATTGTAAAAGTTGCCAATACCACTTCTTTGACACTTAAGAAAGAAATATCTGGCGTACTAAGTCGGCATGACTTACATATTTGCAATATGCGGGTCAAGGATATGATGGTGCTAGTAACATGCGTGGCTCATGGAATGGGTTACAAGCCCTTTTTCTGAAAGATTGTGCTTATGCATATTATGTTCATTGGTTTGCTCATCGATTGCAATTAGCATTAACCGCGGCTGCTGAAAAGGAGGTGTCTATTTGGTTGTTCTTTTCAAAATTGGATGCTATTTCTAATCTTGTTGGTAGTTCTTCTAAGCATTATACTGAGTTACGTTCTGCCCAAGCTGAAGAAATTGCAAAAAGGGTGGCTACAGGTCAGTGTTCAACCGGTAAAGGAGCTAACCAAATTGGTAATGTGCATCGATCTGGAACAACTCGTTGGACTTCTCATTATGATTCAATATGTGGTTTAATAGACATGTATAGTGCTGTGATAGCTGTGCTTGAACACATGGTGATTGAATGCTCGTCTAATTCTGCACGCGGGGAAGCTAATGGTTGTTTGCTTGCTATGAGATCATTTGATTTTGTGTTTAACTTGTACTTGATGCATAAAATCATGGGACTTACAAATATACTTTGTCGATCTTTGCAATATACGTCTCTTGATATTTTAAGTGCAATGGACCATGTCTCATCTACGAAAGTTTTACTTCAAACATTAAGGGAGGAAGGTTTTGATTTTCTTCTTACACATGTTGAAGAAGTTTGCAGAGAGTATGATATTGAGACACCTAATATGGATGATATATATAAAGCAGCAAGAAGCCGCTCATATTAGCGAAGAGATGACATCACAGTTGAGCACCATTATCGCTTTGATGTTTTCAATGCTACAATTGATTTTCAGGTGGAAGAAATTAACAATAGATTCAACGATGCAGCAGTAGAACTTCTTACACTTAGCTCTGCATTGGAACCTAAAGACAACTTTAAATTGTTTCAACCTGAACATATATACACACTTGCTGAGAAGTTTTATCCTGCTGATTTCAGTGATCAAGAGATGCACTGTTTGAGAGGTCAATTAGAGCATTATAGAGTTGATATACTTTGCCACGAGAATTTTCAGAATTTATCTATTTCTGAATTATGTCAAAGATTAGCCGAGATAAATAAGGCAAGAGACTACAATTTGATTGACGGATTGATTCGTCTTGTTGTAACTCTTCCCGTTTCTACTGCAACAACAGAGCGTGCATTTTCAGCGATGAAACATGTTAAAAGTGTTATTCGTAACAAAATGGAAGGAGAATACCTCTCAAACTCTATGATTGTCTATATTGAACGCGAGTTGACTAAAAGCATTGATTCTGATTCGATCATTGATGAATTTTATGTTATAAAGAACCGTAGGGCACAACTGAAATAGATATTTCATTTCTTACTTTTGTGAGTATGCAATTTGTAATTTTCTTATTTAATACAAATATTTTGCATGTATTCATTTTTCTTATGTTTACTTTGTCGGCCCCGGGCGGATTCAAATCCTGGATCCTCCCTTGCTCTCATCTCACTGTAATGACAGAGTCCATTAACCTTCTTTTCCTCCATTAATACCCTAAACTATAGCAGACACTGCAACATACTTAAACCCCTAAAGATTCTTAAAAACTAACCTCTCTAAACATGTTCGAAGTATTATCTCTTTCATCAAAATCACGCAAGAGTAACAAAAAAAAAACACCTTTCAACAAGATTTAAATTTTACAAAAGACTCAGTTCAAGAACTCGTTCAACAATGGCTGTGTATTTGATTTTTTTCACTTCATTAATTAATCCTTCCTTCATCATCACAATTGCTGCGATAATAGAAATGGCAAAACCCAAATCTTAGTAAACAAAATTCTATCCAAATCCACTATCAGGGAGGCAACATCTTGCTGGGCTCAAGGGTGTAAAGAAGAATTCACCATAGTTCCATCGTATGCACATGGGAACACTAGAAACACTTTTTAAAATGGTGTCGCTCTCAACGACCAACTCCTCTACAAAATTTGCTAGCAGGTTTTGAGCAGGCTCGAATACGTTCACTCTCAAAAAATAATTAACTGTGATTTGTAAGTGGATGTTGGAAGTTAAAATCTTCGACTTCGGAGTGAGCAAAATCATACAACGGATGTTAGATCCCTACAATTCGTAAGTGGGAACTGTTGGGTTTCCGTACCCCGGCGCCAGACCCAAACGCAGCGGAAATAAACAATAAACAGATCTGACCCGTGGACGGAAGATCGTGCATGATTCATATATAAACATGCATAAATCGAATATTAATGCACGAAAAGAGATTACCGTTAACAGCGAAATCAATCTGATGGCGGTGATCCTCGACTCCAATCAACCTGACCAGATCTACAAGCCCGACACCAGTGCTAGTGTGATGACGGCTATTCTCAGAGAGTGAGTGTTGATTGAGAGTGATTAGGTTTTTTTCCTTCTGATACAAATGTCATATTTATAGTGGTATAAGCTAATTGGGCCAGGGTTAATATAAAGCCCATTGGGCCAACGATTGGCTTGTAGGGCATTTATGCTAACAATCTCCCACTTGCCCAAAAGCCAAAACAAAACTACAAACTCATAATCCAAGTAACTCAATCCAATTGAATAACTTGATGTACTACTAATGTACATAATTATGAGACATTAATATATCAAACGTTTTAATTTAGAACTTTCTACAGATGAAACATTTTCAAATATAGAAACTCCACTAAAGTGAGGAGCTTTCAAAAATTAAATTCCATCTCTTCTAAATCACTCAATTTGAGCACTTAACATTTAAGTCTCAATTCTCATCAATAGATCGGCGGCCGGTTGATTGTGACCCAGCGAGGCTCAAGTGTATCATAGCAGTAGGATCACAACCTTTGTGATTTTAGAAGTCAAACAACTTCTTTGGGCTTACCCTGAATGCCTCATTGTCAATTAAACTCCTTTAATAGACAATGGCTGAAATATAATTCCAGCAACAACCTACCGATCGTGGGTAGCGCCTAGCATCTGCGCTTCACGAAGACCTAGATACAAATGACTAGCAACGTACGAGAACCTGTCAGCCATAGTTAGCGTGCAGTACATTCCTTTCACTCAATATGTCCCGATTGAATCAAGGGCATTGGTTGGTCGAGGCCCCTTATGATTTCAATAACTATGTATTTGTTTCACATTATATGATTCCTTGTGTGTGTATATGAAAAACCCATTTTTCACAAGCACTACCCACTCTGGCCAGAGATTCCTCGAATCATATATAGAATAACACATAGGACATCCTAGTTCATCAAGACCAGTGGTGAATCCCCAACGACAATCATAGGCCTCTGACAGCATCACTGAATACCCAAAATAATGACTTTATGACCCACATGTGATCAGTCATTAAATCAAAGTACACAACTATCTATCAAGACCTCAATGACGCCTCGGGTCATGAGGAGTAATGGTGCACAACTATGACTAGAAATTCTATACTCGACAAATGGTAACCACTTATAGAATTCCGAGTAGGATCGTTCAGTGAACTCATTCCTAATGAGCACCTATTCATGTGTGCTGACTTCTCCAAGCCAACGCCGATGAAACGCGGCGCACTACACTAGACACATCATGAATACCAGTCTCTAACGAGCATATATCGATATCCCATTCTCGAAGGCTCATCGACCAGGAACATTTAGAAATCGCAGTCGAGAATGTATTTCATGGTCACCATCATATGCGTAACCACATTCTATGGACTATAGCAATCTCAAGGACTTCATCAACACATCAAGATGCATGGGTAAACAGATGAAGAAGTGCCATATATATTAATATTCAAACAAAGATTTGTCATAATAAGATTACAAGTACAATCAATCAACTATTGATTTACTTAATCATGTATAACAACAATATCTTTCACTTTCCCAAAGCCAACTACTCATGTGTCTTAAGACCATCTTCCCAAGATGTCTAACAAACATCAATCCTTGTAAAGGCTTTGTCAGTGGATTCACTATATTTTTCTGTTGAAGCGATTCTCTCGATAATAATGTCGCGTCTACCATCTTTCTCATTAGATAGTATTTTCTCAATATAAGTTTGGATGCTGATGAGATCTTGGCTATTCATAATAGCTCAAATGTTGTCTCAGTACCAGGGACTGTGTCAACCGCACTAGAAATTACACCCAACTCTTGGATGGAATTTCATATCCAAACTGCCTCTTTGCTGCATCGTATGCTGCAATGTATTCAGCTTCAGTGATGGAATCCAATGTGGTGTCTTGCTTGGAACGTTTCCAAGAGACATCACCATCATTGAGCTTAAATACAAATCCGAACATCGATATGGTATCATCTACATCCAATTTAAAAACCAGCATCAGCTTAGCCTTCAACTTTTATTTCTCACTTAAAGATCCAAAAACCATGAGCATATCATAAGTTCTTCATAAGAACTTGAGGATTATTTTCATAGTTTTCCAGTGACCTTCACCGGGATCCGTCTGATGTCTGCTCATTACTCTAAGATCATACATCAGGCCAAGTACATACATAGCATACATTATGCTATTAAAAGTAGAAATATAAGATACCAATGCCATCTTTTCTCTCTCCTCATCAATCTAATGCACATTGACCTCGAGAGATGAACACTATGACATATTATGAAGTAACTCATTTTTCGACTATTCTATGCTAAACCCTTTTAGCACGGTGTTTATGTATGTAGATTGAGATATCTCAAGCATCCTTTAGATCTATCCCTATAGATCCTTACGCTAAACACGTATGACGCTTCCCCAAATCTTACATGGAGAAATTAGTAGATAATCATGCTTTAATTGATTAATCCAATACCATTCATAATGAGCATGATATAATCAACTTAAAGCATCACAAATGTAACCATGCTCCCACTAACCCTTTTGCACACACATGTCATTTCTGGATTTTTAACAAAACCAAACACTTTGATGATGTTATCAAAACGGAAGTTCAAACTTCGGGATGCCTTCTTAGACCTATAAATGGACTTCTGGAGTTTGAAAACATTTTTCTCACTCCAAGAAGTTGTAAACACATTTGGCTGCTACATTTCTACCTCAATGCCACCACTGAGAAATGTTGTGCTCACATCCATTACTTATATCTCATATTCATAATATAAAGATATAACTAATAAAATCTAAATAGAGTATAGCATCATAACCGATGAAAATTTTCTCATAAACAACTCTTTGCCTATGAGAATAATCGTTTCTCACCAGTCAAGCTTTGAAGGTCACTACCTTCCCATCCACTCCAAGCTTTCACTTGTAAATCCATGCAGCCAATGAGAACAATTCCCAAAGATGATCTACTAAGGTCCATACCTTATTGGAGTACATAGAGCCCATTTCAGATTTCATGACATCTTGCTAATGTCCCGAATCAATATCTGACATCGCCTCCTTGAAAGTCCAAGGATCATATCCATGGTCTATTTCTTGACTACTTTCAAGGAGTAGATTCATTCTATCAGGAGCTCTTGAAACATTTTCAAATCTCCTTGGTGTGTGTAAATCAAAGGTTGTGATTGACTAAATTAATTTCACTGTTTTCACTTTTCTAGTGGTTTGTGGTTCTTGAACCCTTTCAAGTTATATTTTGTCATCCTTTCTAATAAACATTTTCTCTAGAAAGATTGCACTTGCAAAACAAACTCTTTGCCTGCAATTGATAATATAAATTTCCACAAAATAACATAAGATGGATCAACTATCCAACTCATCTCCCACTGACTGCTTCACATAAGCATAACAATCTCAAATCTATATTTGGATTATTTTTCAGTCCATATCATATATGGAGTTTTCGTCACTGCATTGGTGAATTATATTCAACAAATATGTAACTTTAGAGAGTTACTCAGAGAGAATCACATTCTCTTTAAGATAACTCAACATCATCTTGCACTAACATTTAGTGCTCCACATACGTCCATATGAATCAAATTCAATGGACATTCAGCACATGCTAAATATATGTTGGATTTAAGTTATCATTCTTTTTATATTCTTTGAATATAATCATACTAATCATTCATAAGTTCACCAGATTCAATAAAACAGGCATTCTTAAAAATAATGCAAACCACATTCGCATATTTAAAAGAATATCATTCTCTATCAAAATAGGAACAATGTTCATGATTAAATCTAGAACAAATAAATAATTGCTCAAACCAGTTCCTAACCAGTTCAAGATTTTATATTAAATAAATGTTTCAAACAGCCATTGCAACAACTCTTGCTACAATGCTTAGCCTCAGGTAGGTTCACCTTCCTAGGGCTCTCTACTTCTTCACATCACATGCAACTCTTTGCAAAAATGCGATCACAACTGGCATCATATACCAAAGAAGTAGAACCAATAGAAACATTTAATTTTAATATATAACATACCATTTCTAGAACGCTTCTAGTATATGTATTCCTTACAATTTTGCGCTAGTGACCAGCAGTGAAAACATAGATGCCTCTCCTTTCTTAGTTGCTACTATATCCTTTTTCGTCTTTCAAGGTTGGGAACCATTTCCCTTCCTCTTCTTTATCCTTGAACTCTTCCTACCATTGGTAGAAGATTCGACAAGAAAAACACGTTTCTCCTTTTGAATCAAGGACTCATGAGTTTCCAACATTTTGACTATAAGATCAAATCTATAGCCAGTTAATGAGGATTTGTCACATTTAGATTTTCCAATTTCTCAACAAGAGATATTTTTCTTACACCATGCTCATAGACCGAAGCCCCATCTCGCATGTGAAATGAAAATAGCTCTTTTGAAATCGCGAGTCTCAGTAATCGCGTCCGTTCACCAAACAACATTTGTAGGTGTTGGAAAATATCAGCAATGTGAACGAATTTCTCATATCTGTGTTGAAACTCATTGGTGACATTGATGCTATCATATAGCACATAGTCTAGAGATCATCGTCCCATCACTTCTCAAGTGTGCAATCTCTTCATGAGACGAACCAGGAGACACTTCAACAGGAGGCTCCCACCAAGGGTATATAGCAATCTTTTAGAAGCAAGCACTATTTTAAAATTAATAGTCAATCAGAATAATTTGGTGCTGTTACTTTGTTTGTATCGAGAATTGATGCAATCGGATTCACGGCAATCACAATACTGAGAATAAACAGAAAATACATGCAAACCGTTTGATTATTAATTAATTCAAAAACTATGGACTTTAGTTATTGAATGCTCCACTAAATTTTTCGAATTCATCACCCTCATGACAAATGAACGGAAAATCATATTTTCTTAGTGGGCTTGGAGTCCAACTAGCTCATGAAAAACCCCGGACGTGGGCCCACCGGCTTCATGATACTAAAGGTAGATCACAATTGCATCATATGCAACCCCCAAGATATTTGTCTCGCGATTGGCATAACCCTACGTGGGC
This sequence comes from Haberlea rhodopensis, assembly GCA_907163345.1. NCBI lineage: Eukaryota > Viridiplantae > Streptophyta > Magnoliopsida > Lamiales > Gesneriaceae > Haberlea > Haberlea rhodopensis. The sequence continues at coordinate 76,735 of CAJQUN010000809.1, read as the reverse complement.
AGGACAATTATGCCTTCTCACGTCAAACTAACCCATCCCACGGATGGAAATGTCACGCCCAAAAGACCCCACGTGGGTGAGTAATCTAGAAGGTTAACATAACCACACCCTTAATTAAGTGGCAGTTAAACGCACAGCTTTCCCATGCCAGATGCCCCCCACGTGGGTGAGTAAGGCAATATGACACAAGTAGCGTCTCATGGCTTAATTGTTGATGGAAGACAGGAAGCAACAAACTCTTTTGAGCTCCCTTTACAGTTTGATATTAAAAATTTTGAATCATATTCAAAATAGGGATTTAATTATTTTCAATCTCATCAAGTACTTGTTTGTTTGTTTGCCGGATTCATACAATTATGCTTTATTCATGCATCATATGTACCAATAAAACATACAAACAAACATTTATCATACATCATATGCATAATAAAAATAAATATGGACGATTACGGCCTTTTCCTAATTGATCCACGTGAGCCATACGTGGATCACAAGTCTGTCTAAGGTGATGCAGGTATGTAATGCAATCCTATTACATTTTTGCTTCCATTATACATGTCTTGATTCTTGGTGCTCCGTCTTCAATCTCGATCTCCCACTAATTCTAAAGATTTTACATTTAAATCGTGCAAACAAGAGAATAAGGATACAAATCAGGGGTGTGATACATCAGAAAATAGAGAGGGCAGGCTCGCAGGCCCGATAACCAAAAACACAATAATAATGAAACAATAAAAAACCTAAACATTCACCTAAACATATTGGTCAAGACCCGTAATCATCCATCATGCAATCACAACTTATGTAATTAAACATTAAACTAAACAATTACATCATATGTAATTGTACTAATTACATCACATGTAATTAGATCACAATAATTAATTTATTCTATCGTTTCCCCACTAATTCTATCATTAACTGAAAATAAAATTAACAAATTAAATAAAACCATTTTATTTAATTTCTAATTAATTAATTTTCAATTAATTGGTAAAATCACTATTTTAGCTATTAGTCATATTAATCGAAAAATAAAATTAACAAACTAAATGAAACACCTTCATTTAATTTCTAATTAATTAAATTATCAATTAATTGGTAAATCACTATTTTACCTCAAATCATAATATTAGCCAAAAATAAAATTAACAAATTAAATGAAACTTTTTCATTCAATTTTCAATTAATTAAATTTTCAACTAATTGTAAAATCTCCATTTTACACTTATTAAATTAAAAATCACATTTAATAAATTAAGTATTATGATTTATTATTTCAAAAATAATATCCGGATAAAACATCTAAAATGACCCAAAATAATTTTTGGACTCCAAACAATTTGGACCGAAAATAAAAATTCTTTTACCATATCCAAGCCACGTCTGAAAAATTAGGCCCAAAAACTTTTAAAATTCGAAATTTGGCCCAAAATATTTGAAAATTCGAATTTTGCCCAATCTTAAAACCCTAGGCACTATTCATCATCTTCTCATATTGAAATCAGGGTTTCTCAAACCCTAGATTTCAGCAGCAGCCGCCGCCTCCTCTCGCCGCTAGCCTTCAAGCCAACATCTTACCGTCAATGGCAACGACAAACATTTTGCCGCCGCTGCAACAGGATGCAGCAGTCGTCAGGATCTCGTATCCGCAACCTGCACATTCGTCGCGATTTACTGCAAGCCTTCGCTTAGGCTCCGCGCGCGACACTTCTGGATCGAGACACGGCCACACCACCGCTGAACACAGATGTGCGAACGTTTCGAACATCCCTGTGCGATTTTGTGCGCGTCCAGCCATGGTTTCTGTTCGGAATTCTTGGTGAAGGTTGGCTGTCGGAAACAGTTTCCGAACAAGGTCGATTTTTGGGTCTCGATTAAAACTCTTTTTGATCGATTTTCTATATTTTTCCGGATTCCAAATTTCGATAACAGCGATTGGGAAACAATCTAATAAAAATTAATTATTGAATATACAAATCAAAGCGCAACCTGGCTCTGATACCACTGTTGGGTTTCCGTACCCCGGCGCCAGATCCAAACGCAGCGGAAATAAACAATAAACAGATCTGACCCGTGGACGGAAGATCGTGCATGATTCATATATAAACATGCATAAATCGAATATTAATGCACGAAAAGAGATTACCGTTAACAGCGAAATCAATCTGATGGCGGTGATCCTCGACTCCAATCAACCTGACCAGATCTACAAGCCCGACACCAGTGCTAGTGTGATGACGGCTATTCTCAGAGAGTGAGTGTTGATTGAGAGTGATTAGGTTTTTTTCCTTCTGATACAAATATCATATTTATAGTGGTATAAGCTAATTGGGTCAGGGTTAATATAAAGCCCATTGGGCCAACGATTGGCTTGTAGGGCATTTATGCTAACAGGAACATGCGCATACATGAGTTCGGAAAGGTTCGACACGGATACATACAGGTTGAACTATGACGGGTACGTCAGAGATATATGGAGCCTGGGGATGACATTTGCTGCAACTGTACGTGGGCCATTTCCCATATTTGGCGTCGGGAAGAAGACCTGTGGCGACATTGATATGCACGATATGCTTTGGAGATGAGATAGATGATCAAGAACATGTAGTTTCAGAGATTGACAATATCGTTGTTGTCTCAATTTCGCCGACTAAGGAAGTGGTGGAGGAGGGAGGGAGGGGAATAGGAAATTGGGGCGAAACTGGGAGAGTTGAGGGAGTTGAAGATGAAAATTGAGGTGGCGACATTCACGGACGAATACCATATGATAACGTCGTAGAGATGGAGTAGATTAGGTTGTTGGTACAAGAAACAAATTTGTTTCTAACTTTTTTGAATTATGATGTTATCATGTGTGTACACAATATAATATAGGTATTTCTTGGATAGTAGAATTTTACGTTAACCATCGGTCGAATCTTTCTGGGTGAGTGGAAACTTAGTTCCATGAAGTTGGTTTGTTGGACACTTACTAGAGACGAGACGTGAGTGAAACTGAAGAAGATGAGGAAGAAGAGTGGTGAGTAGACCTAACAAGGGCATTTTGGGAAGTTCAAAACTTAAAATAGCTAAATGACATAAATAGTTGCATGTAAAGCGCGCGCACTCACAAGTTCGACCACAGAGAGTACGTGAGCTAATTATTTGAAAAGGAGAGGGCTTTGTAGCCTACTAAATTTTATTATTATTGGTGTTATTATTATTATCATAAAAATTTTAAGGAATAATAAATAATAATAATAATTAGACTAATGAATCCGCCAAATGTCATATTGTTATGATTTTTATATTTTTTAAAATGGTGGCTTATTTGTAATATTATAAAAAAAACCATCTAATTATGATGCTAAAAGTTAACTATAGTTCTATAATTTTAAAGAATATTTTTAAAAATTACTTTTAAGAAAATGATTTGAGACATGTTACGTGTATATCAATATATTAATATTTGTATTAAATTCAAAATAATTATTGTTGGATTACGTTTATCTTAAAAAATTGAAATTAACTTACCGAAAAGTTAACTTGGCGATTTGATCTTCCACTTGCGACGCTGATGAAAGAGAATGAAGGGAGATGAATCTGTTCTGGCATCCCACAACAATGAGAAAAGAAAAATGTGAAATAAGTTATGTTAGGTTTACTAACCCGCCAAAATCCATATAGGCCCACTTTTAGGGGGGCTGAATTTTTTTTGGCCCAACCCGTTTCTTTTGCGGGTCGGGTTGCCCACCCCATTTGACACATCTAGAGATGGCTATGATGGCATAGTGGCGTAATGTCAACTTGTTGATGTATTTGTGTGGGCATGACATTATTACATATTGTGATTTGTATATTTCTTTGATCATCATATTTGTCATATACATGCATCCATGGGAGTCACTTATGAGCTAAGGTGGGCTCTCGTTCCGTGTAAATTTTCAAAAAATAAATAAATTTAGTGTTAATTTTCTAAAATTTAGTTTTTTTCTCACAATCCTTTAAATTGTGATAGTTCTTTACTCCTATCAAGCTCGGTCAACCCCATATAATTTTGAAGTTTGGCTCCGTCCTTGCATGCATCATTTTACATTGTTTGTACTTCGTAATCCTTATTTGTTGTTAAGTATTCTATTATGTACGAACAAGTGGTGCCTCACCCTTTAGGTGCTTTACTATTTTTTTCCCCGGAAAAAAAATGATTTAGAGGGTTGATGAAGTGGAATACTGACTACTAAAAATATTTTAATTTAAGAATTTTTAGAACACATGAACAGTAAACCTCTATAGACTAATAATTTTTGGACCATTAAATTTTATTAATTTAGAGCATATTAATTAATAGATAAATTAATAATTTATCATTTTAAAGAATGCTTTTTCGAGTCGGGGAATATAAATTTAATTATATAAAAATCATTATACATATATCACTAATACATGTATCACATTTCGTGAATTAGTTTTAAAAGAAAATTCATTGTACATACATATATTTATGAAAATAAGTACGATGGTGTTCATTGTTTTTAATACCTAAAAACTATTCATTGGAATTTTTTTTTTACTTTCAGAATAGAAATTGAATATATAGTGCATAAAATTAGATCTTTAACATTGGTAATTTTAGAATTAACAATTGGAAGTTTCCTAAAAAAGACAAAGAATTCCAAGAAAAAACAAACAATATATTCATATTTTAATAAATTGTCCTTGTTATGTTTGTAAAGTTGGAGTTAATTTATTATATTTGTTAGGATCGGAGCAGTGTTTAGAAAGGGTGGTTGAATAGACACTAGACTTAATTTCTCGATTCTTCGATATACAGCAGACTGTTAAGTACTACAGTAAGATCTCAATTGATAGCAAGTCAGTAGACAACTAAAAGTAGTGCGGAATGTGTCAACTGGACTTGTGAGTTTAGAAATGAATGGTAGATGTTAAGAAGCTGAAGGATAAAGTACTGAAAGTAAATGACACAAGAATTGTTTCTGGAATTTCGAAGCACAAACGCTTCTACGTCTCCACTTCTTCCTTTGCATGAATATTTGTGGGGTCTTCCTACCTTAATATCAATTAGTACACATAAATTGGACAGAACATGCATTCATAACCTCTTAAGTGTTCCGGTTGTAGCTTGAGCTAAGGAGATTACAGGCCAAAATAAAATTTCCAAAAGCTATTTAATTACATTCCCATTAATGAATGTTATAGCTATAGGTTTACACTACTCCTAGAGTAGAGACTATCAAAATCCTGCATCCTACATTCATCTTGCTTCCTTTAGCTCACCTCCTCAACCCGACCCTAGGCCCTTGGTCCAAAAGTGTACCTAGAGGGATAACACATCGTGAGCATATACATATTTACTTAACATTACATCAAAAGCATACTATAATGCATAACATCCTAGTTAAGTAAAGGTTGTTGGTCGTCCTTCGACTTCCTTTATTATCCCTGACTCTTATTCATATATTAGGGCATCTTACCCCATTGTATGGCATCTTACCATATCATAATCATCGTGTGGCATCTTACCACATGGGCGTCTTACCCAATCATATGGCGTCTTACCATATCATAAACATTGCGTGGCATCTTACCACGGGGGCATCTTACCCACTCACATACTTTGGGTGGCATCTTACCACATGGGCGTCTTACCCAATCATACACGTCGTATGACCTTATCATAAACTTCGTAATCATAGACGTCATCATAAACATCATCATCATAAACATCATCATAAGCATCATCATCGTAAACGTCATCGTAAGCATCATTATCATAACATCATCATGAGCATCATCATCATAACCTCATCATAAGCATCATCATCATAAATATCATCATAAACATCATCATTGAAAACATCATCATAATCATCATCATCGTAAACATCATCATAATAGGTAAGGGTATGGTTTACCGTCCGATGCTCGTACGTCTCTTACGTACCTTAATTCCAAAAGAAGGAGAAATCGTAGACTTTATCTCCTTGAAGTCGTGGGTACCTGGGACGGTTCTACATAACCATACAAATTGATATTAGAAGCTAAATATAGTCCAATATCCAAAAATCCCACATAAATATAAAAAATCCACCTTTTTACAGCTCGCGATCGATCGCTGCCCAGGCGCGATCGATCGCGAGATCGCACTGGACGAGGGGCAAAAATTCTCTTCTTGGCGATCGATCGCCACTTTTGGCGCGATCGATCGCCACTTTTGGCGCGATCGATCGCCAGCCTCGCCGATCGACCGCCCAAGAGTGGCGATCGATCGCTAAATGCTACTGGCGGACACTGGAGGCTCGCGATGATCGCCAAGAACGGGCGATCGATCGCCGAGTGCTGTACTCCGAAATTTCGCCATTAATGCTCATTTTTCAAGCTCCTCCTGATGCCACCCAAAACCAAACTTCCTCACAACTTCAATAACATCATAACCCACTAAAACCCACATAAAACACTTCAAAAATCATACCCCAACCATAAACAACACATACCCAAACAAACCCACATAAAACGTCAAAAACTTAACCCATTTCAACACCAAACATCATAAAACTTATAGGAATGATTCCATACCTCTTGTAGGCTCCAAATCCTAGCAAAGATCACACAAACAAAGTTTTTGTGGAACTTTCCTTCTCCTCCTTTGGTGGAACTCGAAAATGGGTAGGGTTGGGGTTGGGAAGTGATTTTGGGGATTTTTAAAAGGTGAAAGGTAAAGTGGGGGGTTAAGTGATGGGTAGAGGATTTAAAAAGGGGTTGCTTTAACTTAATTAAAAATTGTACCCCAAACTTAACATGATGTATAAAATGCTCCAACATAGTATTTTAAAAGCATTTTACAAAAATGCTCCAAACTTCATCTAAAATCACATCCTCCTCATATTTAATAATTAACACAATTAAATCATGTTAACATCTTAATACCCAACACATGAATCCATCAACACATGATACATCATATAAACATAATTAATGCCTTACTTGCAATTAATTAATTTCGGGGCATCACATTACTCCCCTACTTACAAGATTTCGTCCTCGAAATCGCATGCACTTACCCAAAAGAAACTAAACATAAATCATACCAGAAAATAGTTCCGGGTAATGCTGCATCATATGCCGCTTCGTCTCCCACGTAGCCTCCTCACCCCGACGATCCCACTGAACTTTGACCATCGGTATAACTTTACTTCGTAGTTTGTGATCCTCACGATCCAGAATTCTGACTGGTCGTTCAACGTAGGATACATCTGAGTCCAACTGCACTTCAGTAGGCTGTAACACATGAGACGGATCTGGCTCATACTTTCTCAACATAGAAACGTGGAAGACATCATGAATTCCAGATAAAGACGGCGGTAGAGCCAATCGGTAAGCCAAAGTGCCGATACGCTGTCATACCTCATACGGTCCAACATACCTCGGGGATAACTTCCCCCGCATACCAAATCGAACAACACCCCTGAAGAGTGAGATTCAAGAAGACCTTGTCTCCTACTTGAAATTCTAGCGGCCGTCGCCGCTTATTTGCATAGGCTGCTTGCCTATCTTGGGCCGCTTTCATCTTTAAGCGTATCATCTTAATCTTTTCCTCCATGTCCTTAATCATATCCGGTCCTCCGACCGCTTTATTCGTCAAGTCCTCCCAATACGGCGGTGACCTACATCGTCGTCCGTAAAGAGCTTCAAAAGGGGCCATTTGAATGCTCGCCTGATAGCTGTTATTGTATGAGAACTCTACCAGTGGTATAGATTCTTGCCAAGGAGTATCAAACTCCAAAACACATGCCCTCAGCATATCTTCGAGCGTCTGTATAGTACGCTCCGTTTGGCCATCTGTCAGAGGGTGATAAGCTGTACTCAGTCTCACCTCGGTGCCCAAAGCTGTCTGGAGACCCTCCCAGAAATGGGAAGTAAACCTTGGGTCTCTGTCAGACACGATCGAGACTGGAATCCCATGCAACCTCACTACATCCCGTACATATAATCGGGCCATCTTTAGATATGAAAAAGTCATACTGTAAGGGATGAAATGAGCTACCTTCGTCAGCCTATCCACGATCACCCAGATCGCATCAAATCCAGAGGCCGACCTTGGCAAGTGGGTCACGAAGTCCATAGATATATGCTCCCACTTCCACTTAGGTACCTCCAAGCTCTTCAGCTCGCCACCAGGCCTCTGCCTTTCTGCCTTTACTTGTTGGCAGATTAAACATCTCTTAACATAACTGATCACATCATGTTTCATGCGTCTCCACCAGAATTGACCACTCAGGTCCTTATACATCTTTCTTCCTCCGGGGTGGATACTGAATCGGCTACTATGAGCCCGTTCTAAAATTCCTTTACGTAACTCTGGTGTATCTGGGACTACCCATCGGTTGCCCAGTCTTAATGAATTATCTTCAGCCACTCTAAACTTTGTTGGCTGACCTCGAAGTGCTATCGATGACCATCTCTGCACTTCATCATCCGACCTCTGGCTTTCCTGATAGCCTCAAATACGTCTGGCTCGGCCAATAAGGTCGACACTCGCACCGGCGACGTGTCTACATCGAAGTCATAGCCCAGATGGCAAGAGGAAGTCATCAAAGCTGATAAACACATAACATCCTCAGCAGTACTCTTCACCTTCCGACTTAAGGCGTCTGTTATCAAATTTGCTTTACCAGGATGGTACTCAATTTCACAGTCATAATCCTTGAGCAAATCCATCCATCTTCTTTGACGCATATTCAGTTCAGCCTGAGTGAATAGAAACGTTAGGCTCTTATGGTCCGTAAAGATGGTAAACGTAGTACCATAAAGATAATGACGCCAAATCTTTAATGGCGAAAATGATAGCCGCCAGTTCCAGGTCATGGACTGGGTATCTGGTCTCATGAGGCTTCAACTGTCTCGAAGCATAGGCTACCACTTGTCTGTCTTGCATCAATACACAGCCCAAACCCTGCAATGATGCGTCCGTGTACAAGGCAAACCTCTTATCCTCCGACGGAATCACCAACACTGGCGCTGTCGTCAAACGACGCTTCAATTCTTGGAAGCTTTCCTCACAAGCTTCTGACCAAAAGAATGTGACTCCTTTCTGAGTCAGCTGTGTCAATGGCTTAGCGATCTTAGAAAATCCCTCGACAAAACGTCGGTAATAACCTGCTAAGCCAAGAAAACTCCGTATCTCGGGTACAGAAGTGGGTGCTGCCCACTCCATCACAGCTTCAATCTTCCTGGGATCCACAGATATCCCGCTGCTAGATATCACATGGCCTAGGAATACCACGCTGTCCAACCAGAACTCGCACTTGCTAAGCTTTGCATACAGCTGATGATCCCTGAGGATCTGAAGTACTGTCCTCAAGTGCCGTACATGATCTTCTTCGGTCCGAGAGTAGATGAGTATATCGTCAATGAAAACTATGACGAATTGGTCCAAAAATGGCTGGAACACCTTGTTCATCAAACCCATGAAAACAGCCGGGGCATTTGTCACCCCAAAAGGCATGACTAAGAATTCATAGTGCCCATACCTCGTCCTGAAGGCTGTCTTCTGAACATCCTCTTCTCTAACTCGAATCTGATGGTACCCCGACCTCAGATCGATCTTACTGTAGAGCCTCGTACCCTGCAACTGATCAAACAAATCATCGATCCTCGGGAGTGGGTACTTATTCTTCACTGTAGCTTTGTTCAGTTGTCTGTAATCGATGCACAAACGCATCGAACCATCTTTCTTCTTCACAAATAAAACTGGTGCTCCGCAGGGCGATACGCTAGGGCGTATATAGCCTTTATCAAGGAGCTCTTGCAACTGAATCTTTAATTCCCTTAGCTCCGCTGGTGCCATCCTATAAGGGGCACGAGAAATGGCAGACGTCCCCGGTAATAATTCAATCCCAAACTCGACCTCTCTCGTCGGTGGGAATCCGGGAATCTCCTCCGGAAAGACATCAGGGAACTCCGCCACTACGGGTACATCCTCAACTTTTACTTCTTCTTTCTTTTCCGTAACATCAACGGCATAAATGAGATATCCTGAATGGCCTCGTTCCAACAACTGTGCCATCTTGACAGCAGATATCAATGGAATCTTTGAGCGAGAACCATCCCCATAGAACGTCCATGGAATTCCCATATCAGATTTGAACCGTACTGTCCTCTGCCTGCAGTTCACAACTGCCTGATACCTGTTCAGAACGTCGATGCCCAGAATGCAGTCAAAATCTGACATTCCCAGAACAATCAAATCTGGCCTTAGTTCCTTATCCTCAAAATAAATGAGGCCATTGTAGACGATCCGATCAGTAATCATACTTCTTCCAGCGAGGGTCGAGACTATAAGAGGCGTGGGCGACGGAGAAGTGCATATGTGGTGTCTTTCCACAAAACTTGTTGACACAAAAGAGTGTGACGCACCTGTGTCGATCAATATAAAAGCAGGGTGCGTAAATAAAAGACACGTACCCGCTATAACCTCCTCCGGAGCCGCTGAAGCCTGCTCCCTTGTCAGTGCATAGACTTGTCCTTGAGGTGGCCCCATGGGCTGACCTCCATGCTGACGCGGCACAAATGGGGGTCTGTGCTGTGCTGTCCTATCCGCAGGCCTCCCCGCAGGACCCTGTTGACTTCCCCTGTTGGGACACTGTCTAGCAAAGTGGCCCTTGTCGCCACAAACATAGCACCCTACACATTCTTTCGTCAGATGTGGTTGCCCACAAAGAGTGCATTGGATCTTCCCGGATCTGTCTCCCTGAGACTGCCCCCTTCCAGATGGGGCATCACCCCTACGGTTCCCCTTCCATCTATTGTCAGACCTCTTACCACTGAACCTTGACGCCGATGAGTTCCCCCTTGACTTGAACTGATCACCCTTTGGCTTCAAATTATCCGGAGTGGATTTCTGAGAGGGTGCCGACGGTGGTACAACATCAGGGTATGCACCCACTCCTAGTTCGGCCAGCTCGGCCCGTGAGAGTGCATCGTCAAAACAAGTAGGGCCATAAGTGATCACACTATCGTATAGCTCCGGCCTCAAACCTTTCACGAAATTCCTCATCTTTGCTTGCGTGCTCGTGGCAATGTGAGGCACATATCTGAGCAAGGAGCAAAACTGAAGAGCATAATCTGACACTGACATATTACCTTGCTTGAGGTGAGTGAATTCATCTTCCTTAGCCTGTCGTGCTGCAGCCGAGAAATAACGGTTCAGAAAGCGAGTTCGAAACATTTTCCAGTTAACTTCATGACCTTGAGCCTCTTGCTCTACCACGGTGGTCTTCCACCACATTAGCTCCTTCTTGGCCAATTGGAACTCCGCTAACCGTATCCATGCTGTCTTCGCACATGGGGCTGCCACAAAGATCTGCTCTATTCTTTCTAACCATTCCTCAGCTCGTTCCCCAGTTTCGGTTCCTTCAAAGGTTGGGGGTCGGTAAGCAAGAAACTGAGTTAAGCTTAGCTCCCCTGGCAACAACTGTTGTTCGGCCGGTTCATCATCAAAAGCTGGCGGGGGTAGGGGATTCGTACGCCCCGCGCTTGCATTGACACTCACTGCGTCACCTACCTCCACATTTGCTGCCATACTGCAACACAAGGGTTAACAACAAGATCCAAAAGCAGTTCGTATAAGACTTCGTTAGATAAACAAAACATGTTAGCACAACATCATATACTTCATATGCAACTTATGCACAAAACATGTTCGAAAGTAAGCACCTAGCTAACTTATTGCTAAGGCTACCCTTCACTCATCCCCGGGTTATCTAACCACTGCTCTGATACCACTAATGTAGGGTCTTCCTACCTTAATATCAATTAGTACACATAAATTGGACAGAACATGCATTCATAACCTCTTAAGGGTTCCGGTTGTAGCTTGAGCTAAGGAGATTACAGGCCAAAATAAAATTTCCAAAAGCTATTTAATTACATTCCCATTAATGAATGTTATAGCTATAGGTTTACACTACTCCTAGAGTAGAGACTATCAAAATCCTGCATCCTACATTCATCTTGCTTCCTTTAGCTCACCTCCTCAACCCGACCCTAGGCCCTTGGTCCAAAAGTGTACCTACAGGGATAACACATCGTGAGCATATACATATTTACTTAACATTACATCAAAAGCATACTATAATGCATAACATCCTAGTTAAGTAAAGGTTGTTGGTCGTCCTTCGACTTCCTTTATTATCCCTGACTCTTATTCATATATTAGGGCATCTTACCCCATTGTATGGCATCTTACCATATCATAATCATCGTGTGGCATCTTACCACATGGGCGTCTTACCCAATCATATGGCGTCTTACCATATCATAAACATTGCGTGGCATCTTACCACGGGGGCATCTTACCCACTCACATACTTTGGGTGGCATCTTACCACATGGGCGTCTTACCCAATCATACACGTCGTATGACCTTATCATAAACTTCGTCATCATAGACGTCATCATAAACATCATCATCATAAACATCATCATAAGCATCATCATCGTAAACGTCATCGTAAGCATCATTATCATAACATCATCATGAGCATCATCATCATAACCTCATCATAAGCATCATCATCATAAATATCATCATAAACATCATCATTGAAAACATCATCATAATCATCATCATCGTAAACATCATCATAATAGGTAAGGGTATGGTTTACCATCCGATGCTCGTACGTCTCTTACGTACCTTAATTCCAAAAGAAGGAGAAATCGTAGACTTTATCTCCTTGAAGTCGTGGGTACCTGGGACGGTTCTACATAACCATACAAATTGATATTAGAAGCTAAATATAGTCCAATATCCAAAAATCCCACATAAATATCAAAAATCCACCTTTTTACAGCTCGCGATCGCTGCCTGCCCAGGTGCGATCGATCGCGAGATCGCACTGGACGAGGGGCAAAAATTCTCTTCTTGGCGATCGATCGCCACTTTTGGCGCGATCGATCGCCAGCCTCGCCGATCGATCGCCCAAGAGTGGCGATCGATCGCCAAATGCTACTGGCGGACACTGGAGGCTCGCGATCGATCGCCAAGAACGGGCGATCGATCGCCGAGTGCTGTACTCCGAAATTTCGCCATTAATGCTCATTTTTCAAGCTCCTCCTCATGCCACCCAAAACCAAACTTCCTCACAACTTCAATAACATCATAACCCACTAAAACCCACATAAAACACTTCAAAAATCATACCCCAACCATAAACAACACATACCCAAACAAACCCACATAAAACATCAAAAACTTAACCCATTTCAACACCAAACATCATAAAACTTATAGGAATGGTTCCATACCTCTTGTAGGCTCCAAATCCTAGCAAAGATCACACAAACAAAGTTTTTGTGGAACTTTCCTTCTCCTCCTTTGGTGGAACTCGAAAATGGGTAGGGTTTGGGGTTGGGAAGTGATTTTGGGGATTTTTAAAAGGTGAAAGGTAAAGTGGAGGGTTAAGTGATGGGTAGAGGATTTAAAAAGGGGTTGCTTTAACTTAATTAAAAATTGTACCCCAAACTTAACATGATGTATAAAATGCTCCAACATAGTATTTTAAAAGCATTTTACAAAAATGCTCCAAACTTCATCTAAAATCACATCCTCCTCATATTTAATAATTAACACAATTAAATCATGTTAACATCTTAATACCCAACACATGAATCCATCAACACATGATACATCATATAAACATAATTAATGCCTTACTTGCAATTAATTAATTTCGGGGCATCACAATATTACACTAGAGAACTTTGGTTTACACTTTACAACATATAACATTCTTAGGCACTCACACAGATTTGTCTAAACTCCTAGCAACACAATAATCACACAGATTACAATATGATTTTGTTTACACTCTCACAAAAATAAGACTTGGTTCTTCAGTAGAGTGTCTTTGAGCAGTAGACTTAGTACACTTTGATCTTCAAGATTCAAATATCTCTTGGATACTGCTCTGCAAACTTCAGATATTTCAATAAGCGTTTTGTTTGTTTTCGAATGAAGTTGATTCAGGATTTCAGAATGTTGAGAGCTCTCTTCATTCTTCTCTTCGACGTACTTATAGACTTGAACGTCTAACAACAACTATTCTTCAAATGGAAAGAGCTGCGTAAAAGCAGCTTCCTGATTTTCATCCAAATTCCTTTTGTCTTCTTTTCAATTTTGTTAAGCAACGGCTAGTTCATTCTGACGAGGTTGGTGGCGCTGATATGGCAGTGCAGTGCTCTGTTGGACTATTTGTGTCACGCCCCGGGCCCGGGCCCGCGCAAGCGCGACTGCACAATGGGCTTCTATAGCAACTACTTCGTATCCGTCCTCGCTCTACGAAAATGGTTAACCCAAGTTGCTATAATAGTCCATCGTAAGCCTTTATAAACCATTTTAAATTTTCATCCACAACCAATGTGGGACAAGGGTATTACAATAACCCCTCCTTTAGAACGCGACGTCCTCGTCGCCACCTAACTCATCGATCCACCGACACCGGGAATCTAAAGGTGGCTCCTACAGGTTCAAGAGGTGGCTCCCGTCATGTAGCACTTTGCCCCGCAGGTTCAAGAGGTGGCTCCCACGCACGTTGCACTTTGCCCCGCAGGTTCAAGAGGTGGCCCCCGTCGTGTAGCACTTTGCCCTTTAGGCTCAAGAGGTGGCTCCCATGCACGTATCACTTTGCCCCGCATAGCACTTATCTCCCGGTGTTTTCTGCCGGTGACCGGTTCTGATACCATTCTGCCCTGGGCCCGGACCCGCGCAAGCGCGATTGCACAATGGGCTTCTATAGCAACTACTTCGTATCCGTCCTCGCTCTACGAAAATGGTTAACCCAAGTTGCTATAATAGTCCATCGTAAGCCTTTATAAACCATTTTAAATTTTCATCCACAACCAATGTGGGACAAGGGTATTACAATTTGTCAGAGTGAATCTTTTCATGTTTTGTTCTTTTGCCTTATACGTCTGATGTCTTCTCTTTGAATGTTTGTCTGATGGACAAAAGACAATTGATGTCTTTTTTCATCATTTGCTGGTCACTCATTAGTTATTTAGTCTACTAGACTAGGAACAACTAATGTCTTCTTCATCGTCTGCTGGTAGCTCCTAAGGATTTGCATAGTGGACTGAGATACACTTGTTCTAATAGACGTTTCTTCTCTGCATCCGGTAGATGATGACTCTTAGTCTTTGTTCCTGGTAGATGATATCTCTTAGTCTTCGGACCCGGTAGATGATATCTCTTAGTCTTTGGATTCGGTAGACCTTTGCAGAGTCAATCAACGGTCTTTTCATCAGTAAGCTTTTTTGATGCAGTAGACACTTCAAGCAGTAGACGTTTGTTATCACCAAAACTTAGAATTTTTTTCCAACTATTTCCCCTTTTTTGGTGATGGCAAAACTTGGCAGTAGAGACTCTAATCTTGAACGTCGATCAGCAGATACCTGTTAAAACTGAGAAAGATAACAGTGGAGAGCAGCAATTTATATGTTAGATAAATAAGCAGATTAATCAAACTAAACATTTAAGTAAGAATGTCATTTTTATATAAAATGATTTCTGCTTACAATTTTCAATTCTTACAACAATCCTATGCTCACAATCTTTTTAAGAAGGCAAAGCCAAATTGAGAAACATAGCCAGTAGAGAATGATCTGAATTGGCTAGTTTCGGGGTTTTTACAAGGGGGAGTAAGAGTATAGTACAGAGAATTCTAACAAAGAAAAGCCTAAGAAAAATCATAAGTTATCTTCAAAGTATTATCTGTTCTATATAGCCTGTCTTCCCCCCTTTTTGTCATCAACACTCCATTCATCTGCTTATGAGATTCCAGGCTGGTGAGACACAGATACACCAAACCCTAAAATTTTCTGAAAGAACCAGGCAGATGGATGTTAGATAAGTAATCAATCTGGATTGTGAAGCAGTGAATGTGATATTGTGAAGCACGAAGCAGGATTGCAGAAAGTTGAAAGAACTTAAACATAAATCTGTATTTAGGCATGTTGTAGTGTGGGTATTGTGAAGCAGTGAAGGTGATATTTATAGCCAAAATGTGGCAATGTTCACTACTCTGGATTGATCTGACACATTGACTTTGTCATTCAATCCCGAAGTAAAGTGCAGAGGATAAGATTGAACAACAGACAAATTATTTTATTAAATAAAACATAAATAGATAACAACAGACTCGTGGCATTCAATCCTGAAGTAAAGTCTTCTGGGGTGTCAGAAGGTGGTTGTATTGAAGGTGGTGTCCTCTGCTGGGTTGAGGGTTGCGGTGGAGGTTGAGATCTCTGTTGAGTTGTAGGTCTTTGCTGGGGTGACCAATCTCTACAAGTAGATACCCTTCAAGCAAGAGGCGTATCTCGTCTGTAGTGCTCTTGTTGTCTGCTGGATGTTTGTGGCACTGGTCCAGAGTCTAACAGTTGGCATACTGTTACTCAAATCTTGCAGTTGGGACACGAAGGTTGCTTGCATGTTGGTCAACAGTTATGAGAATTTCTCATGCAAGTTCTCGATCATTCCTCCAAGCTTCAACGTTGTAGCAGCATGCATAGATTCATTCTGTTTGCTGAGTTCTAGCCTGGTTTGGCCTAGTCTGGAGAAAGAATATGAGAATGTGTCGCTTACAAATGTTGAAATCTTGTAACCTTCTCAGAAAGATGTCGGATCTATGGTGATGTCCTGAACCTGAGCATCAATATGTCTCCATAAATTGCCAATAGCATGACCGGTGTCTAGTTCTTCGTGCTTTAATTTCTAAACTTTGCCAGGAAGATTGGAGATAATCTTCGTCAGATGATGCAACTGATTACTCATAGAGGGAGGCATATCCCCATCTTCAAAATCGGGAAATTCAAATAAGTCCTCCGGCTGATAACTGGCGATAATCTGAGCATCAGTAGAAGGACCAGCTCTATCAGATTCAGCAATATCAGATACTGGTATAACAGGCGCAGGGGCAGGAGACACATCGGCGGGAACAACAGCAGATACATAAATTGATGCAACAATCTCAACAGATACAACAGGCTCAGCAGGAGTAACATTTGTGACCAACGCCTTAGCAGAGTTCTCCAGGCTTGCAGGCAATGGGGATGGAAGATGAGTTGGTATGGAAAAATTGGTAAAATCAAAAGAAAATTGGTTTAAGGGTTCTATCAGCGGGGCTGAAAAGAATGGGGCAATAGTAGGTTCAACAGTGATAAGTTGGGGTTGTTCGTGTTGAGAAGGAGAAGATGGAATTAGGGCTAAGACATTTGTAGAAACAATCATGCGGTCAGTGGAGTCATCATATGCTGATGAGATATTGACTTGATGGACCACCTATGTTGCACTGACACTCCAAAAAATCACCACATGCAGTGTCGGACACTCCGCGGACAAAGATACGCGAGGACACGGGTGCGACACGATGTCGGACACGCCACGTGGCGTGTCTGGACCTTTTTTTAAAAAAAGAAATCTGACACATTTCGAACACGGCATGGACACGGTAGGACACGACATGGACACGGGAAAAATGATTTTTTATAATTTTTTTAAAAAAAATATTTTTTTTATAAAAAATTTATAATTTTTTTTTCAAAAATATTTAAAAAAATTATAACTTTTTTATGGTTATATAGTTTGAGTGGTCTTTGTTGTATGCTTTAATTAGTGAATGAAGTGTCTACAACTTGATATCATTTTCAATTTTATTATTCAAATATTTGATAATTCAATTTTTGCTTGAATTTTAATATATTAGAACATAACGTATATGTAGAATATATATTGTAGGATCGAGCGCTTACCGCTTTACCGATATAGTTAAGGGTAATGGCGCAACTTCAATCTTTTCAACCATACACTCGCACAAGCGCCACATGTTCGACCGATCACAAAGCAGAGGCAATTGTTGAACCCCAACAATCCCTCCCCCAATAATTGCACTCTATGCAACTCATGGGAATCGAACACGCGACCTAGGCTCTTGTAAGGACCCCCGTGCCCTTATTCCGTTATTAGTGTATTAACCCAAGCATTTAGTCCATGTAATTAGATTTGTAGGGAAACCCACTTAACATCATAGCAAACCATGCCAATAATAAAATTTCTTTACATTATTTCATAAAATGTCTAATTTCCCCCAACCAAGTCCACATACATATCATGCACCATTATAATACACTAACATGTTCTCAGTTCATTTAGCAATTCAATAAATAACATGCAACACATAAATGAAAAGAGAAAGACCATTGCCTTCTTTATACAACCCATATACACATGATAGTGCTCACATGCGAGCATCGAATAAGTATACGTGTATCCAATGTATAAAGTCATGCTCAATACCGTCACTGGTACTTCGATCCTGGAAGCACCTCAAATCCATAGCTCGAGCTCAACTCCAAGTCATCGTCGTACCTATTCACCTGTCCCAACAGAGACAGTCCCCACACGGGGTGAGCATACCAATACTACCAAACCGACAATCACAATAATACTATTCATAATTTACAAAAATATAAATGCTATGAAATATAAAAGATGCTCCCTGGATGGTATCATCCTCATCCGGGATTCCCTGTACTGTCCATGTTCTCAAAATAACTGAAACCATCAAATTCTCAAATGCCAGTTAATCATTACATTGATTAACAAATCCATTTGCCACATACCGATATCATAATCAATAATATCAAGTCATTAAACAATGATTACAGATATTCCATATATCTCACTTATGGTTCCATAGTTCTATTTCATTGCTCGCTCTACAATAGCGACATTTCATTCTCACGCATGCTCAACAGCAGTGGCGTCATAACCGATGTTCGCTCAAAGGCGACAACACCCCAATCATTGTTCGCTCAAAAGCGGCACCATATAATGCCAAATGCATATATATCCATTTGTAGCAATTACCATAAACCATGCATTTCAATATCCGTTTATTGCTAATACCATATACCATGCATTTCAATATCCGTTTATTGCTAATACCATATGCCATGCATTTCCATATACATTTATTGCAATACAGTGTACCATGCACTCAACAATTGCAATTATAATAAAGGGCTATGCTCGTATGTCATACGTGCCTTATAATTCTGTAGTCCGAATCAAACTTGCCTTGGTCCCATGACCCGATGAATTTCGTGCTAACACAATAGTAATTCACAATTAATTTCAAGCATGCAACCACGTGCTCAAGCACGTTCACAAACCCCAATTATATCATCATCCATGACGATTAATCGTTCTAAAAGACCCCGGGGGAAGCATGCATCGAAAACTCAACACGAAATAATTCCCCAAAAACAGGCATTGGCGATCACTTCATCTCAGGCGATCGATCGCTTCTCAAAAATAGGACGGCAATCGATCGCTCCATTCTAGGCGATCGGTCGCCTCTCAATGTATTTGGCCACTGCCTCATGGCGATCGATCGCTTCCTTTGAGGCGGTCGATCGCCTCACTGTTCATCTTCCTTAAAATTTCATCAACGTCGCGGCGATCGCCCCGCCCTAGGGATCGGTCGCCTCGACCTGTAACAGCCAAAAATGGCGTTTTTCTTGCAAAATTTTCCCAACTATAATCCTCACACCCCATACAACATAAATCCTTAACAAGGGGCTATAAATCAAACCCAAAACACAACAACCCAAATATCTTTAAAAACCAATTTCTTAAACCCAACTCAAATCCTTCCCAAACACCACAATACCATAATCAAATCGAAGACAAATACGAGGGGATGAATAATACCTTATTATCTTCGAGAAAATCGGCTCCCAAGTCGAGCCTCCATCGACTTTTCATCAAGGGAGAAAAGAGGGAAGGGAAATGGGTTTGGGGAAGGGGGAGCGCTGGTGAGAGTGAGAGAAATGAGATCCAAAATGATCGAACACCGAGTCCACTTGGTATATATAGTACCAAAACTCCAAAATACCAATACCTCCACAAATACATCATGATTCATTAAAAATCGTCTATTTCCAATAATTATCTCTCCAACTCAAATTCCATTAACAGCCCCAGTACAAAGTACACCGGACCCCAGATCTCGCCAAAAACCAAATTCCAAGGTTATCACCACGATGAGAATACATCTCATCCTTTGGATCCAACGACTCCAAATACCGGATTTAAAATCCCCGGGAGTCCCAAAACCGCAATTAATTCATAATTGCCACAATTAAAATCCATTAAGGATTATTACCACACCTGGATTAACATCATTAATCCCCGGGCATCAAAGCTCTGATACCAATTGTAGGATCGAGCGCTTACCGCTTTACCAATAACTATAGTTAAGGGTAATGGCGCAACTTCAATCTTTTCAATCATACACTCGTAGAAGCGCCACGTGTTCGACCGATCACAAAGCAGAGGCAATTGTTGAACCCCAACATATATAAAAAAATAAAAAATTATTGTCGTGTCCTATAAGTGTCGTGTTTTGAAAATCCATGTCCCCGTGTCCCCGTATCCGTGTCCGTGCAGCATAGTGGACCACTGACTTAATGACTATGTCTACGATTAAAGGATCAACATCCAGTAGAGGTGGATGTTGACTGGACATCAAGGGGTTCGAAAGAGGTAAGGGGTTGGTCTGCAGCAGATGATTCATCTACTACGACGGCAGTAGATAGGCTTTCCATGGAGACCTCTAGTGGAGCCACAACAACCATCCTTCGATCAGTGACCTCCACTGAAGCTACACCCAACTGGTGAGAGCAAGAGTGAAATCACAAGATAACCTTGAGATCATGCAAAGTCTTCTCAGCAGAGTGATGCGAGCTTGCAGGGAGTGGAGAACTATAATATCATGGGTTGCAGTGCCGGAGACAAGATCAAATTCATTTTGCCTCGACTTCACAAGAGTCTCTAGTCCACTGATGAACTTCATGAGTCAGTAGACTTCTCTTTGACGTAGACCCTCTTCAACGTCCTCGGTATGTAAAAGCTCAAGGATGAGATTTTCATCTTTCCTTGCTTGCTTTAGGATCCGATTGAAGTCATTGAGATGGATCTTCATACAAGTCTTCACCCAGCTATCAAACAACTCCAGTTGTTCTTGAACTCGTGTTTCCACTTATTCAAGAACCAAAGAGATTTTCGTCGCCATTGAAGTGGATGTTGCTTCCATAAGATCTTTTCCTCTTCCTTCAGGAGTGTGAGGGGGAAGGCAGATAGAGCAGCCGATCTTTGGTGGTCTCAGATTTAGAGCGAAAGATCCTGCCCCTCGTCGAGAACTAAGTGGTAGCTCGGCAGAGGATGAGACAGTGGACACTGGTGTAGTAGTTGTGATGTCCATCGGTGCTGGAGGTGCAATGGAGGTAGCAAAAATGGAACTTAGAAGACCAGTGGGTTCATCATCAGGTTCCGCTGGAGCAGCAATCTTAACTGCTACGACAGTAGGAATAATTTATGTGCCGGTAATGGGAGCAGCAGATGCCACCTCTGTTGTAAGTGCAGCCTCAATAACTGCAATTGTTTTCTTTGAGACAACAGGGTTCCTCCTCGTCTTTGTTCTGGTCTTCTTTGGTGGTGGAGGGGGAGATGACTCAGCAGACTCGGAGATGGTCTGCTGATAAGTGCTATTTTTGCACTTATATTTGCATATATTTCTTTCCTTTTTTATAGTGATTCTTGGACGATTTTATGCTTTTGGTTGTGTTGTTGTATATTTCGAGGAATCCAGTGAAAGTGCAAGAAATACCTGAAAAACCTCATTTTATGGACCGAAAGGTCGTAATTGGGACAAAACGAGTCAAGACATTGGAAGGACACTAAAAAGAGTTGAGTTGATGAAATTAAAGCAGGTGATCGATCGCTATTAAGAGGAGATCGATCGCTATGAGGCAGTACAACGAGGAACATTTCATACGAGAAGGCGATCGATCGCCCTAAACCAAGAGATCGATCGCATCGGGGCAGAAAGTTTAGGCGATCGATCGCCACTCAAGAAGTGATCGATCACCATAGAGATAAAATTGCACGAGATCGATTGCCTAACCAATAGCGATCGATCGCCAATAGAGTCATGTCCGAGAAAAATTCCTTAATTAAGTTGTGGGCTAGATTTTGGTACTAGATTGTTGGGCTCGGGATTTTTGTTATAAAAGGGAGTTTTTACATCAATTTTAGGGTTCTTTTAACTCTGAATAGCAGCCTACCCTTGGGAGAAGCCATCACCTACAAGAGATATTCAAAGCAATGCAGCTAGAGACGGAACATCGGATCGACGCACAGATTCAACATCGAGTGTTTATGCGTATTTCTGAACTTTGTTTTAGTTTTATTTTCGATTTTACAATGTTTATAATGTTGTTAAATGTTATAAAACATTGTTTTTTCCGTTATAATGCTAGGCTAAGTTTATTATCAAGATAGGGGGATCTTGTGTATGAACCCACAGTTTTAATTCTAGTTTTTGATTGAGTTTTTGTTATCTTTGTGTTTGTTATATGTTTTTAATGCTTCTGAGGGATTGGCTACCCTTTGAAAGATGTTAGTTTACAATTGAGATCGAGAGATGATATTGTAATACTGAACAAATAACACATAGCGTGGATTTCAGACCGAGATCGAGAGATGATGTCAAATACACGAGTGATAGCTATCGATATCTAGTAATCGAAGGTTAAGGGTTTTCATAGAGCGTATGCAACACTGAATTGCTAAATAAGTGAAAGAGGGTTACTTACTGCAAATTTGGTGTTAGGTTTAATATAGCTCGAGAGAGTGTATTAGATACAACCGAAAAACTTGTCACCTTAGATGCATTAATTGTAACTTAGAACTAGTAGATGAATTGTGGGGGATTACTCAAGTGAACCGAAGTCTCGATATATATCTCTATTGTTTACTATATTACTTCTTTGTGGTGTGATTGATTCGTAGAGTTGAATAAATTAGTTAATCTTTCAAAACAGTTCGTAGGTTAAATATATGACGCTAATTAAATTTGGTAATTACTACTAGTCCCTGTGGGTACGACAATCCTTACTTTTATATCATTATACTAAAACTTGACACCGTGCACTTGCGGTACACAATCTGGAAAATACTCTTTAAAATAAATAGTGATCATCTGCTCAGAGTCACTCACCACTTGTGGCTTCTTCCTCTTGGTGGGAGCAGTCTTGGAAGGGCCTCCTTCTCCACTAGTGGGTTTCCGGTGCGTCAGAAGGTACTTGGCATTTATGAGACGAGTTGGGTGGAGATTGTAGATTGTACCCATCGGAACATCCATGCTTTCTAAAATGCGACTGAGAGGCAGAGCAAATCCAGAGTGATCCTTGGCTGATTCAACCATTCCAGCCAGCACTTGAAATATGATCACCGACCAGTTGACTGTCAAACCTTTGACGATGGCACACTTCACTTCAAACTTCTCCAGAGTGATGACGTCAAAGGAATCATCTTTGCGCAACAGACCCTTAGCAATGATGTCTGCCAGCAATCGGAAGTGATTCTTCATCAAAATCTTCTTAAATGGAGGGGTCCGCAGCTGAGGGCGAGACTCAGAAAATAGAGTACTCATCTCATCTCAAACGGAGATGGAGATGGCAGATAAGTCAGTGAGCCGGCAGTAGGAAGACTCAGATGTGTAGTGAAATCCTCTTGAGTGACATTCACAGATTTGTTGGAAATAGAGGCCACCACTGAGTTGTTTTCCACCATCGCTGAAGCATAAAACTTCTATAAAGCTTCACTGTAGAACATTGGAGTCAGACTTAAAATGACCAATATCCCTGAATTTTCCGGACTTTTGAAAATGCTTATCATTGCGTCATCAGTGCTTGTATATACGGATTCGAAGTCAATGTGGACAGCGTTGGTGACAAAACTTGGTTGGCTGGTCTTCGACATGATGAAATCCGAAATGCTGAGAATGTATGAAGTCTGAAAAAATTTGCTTTGAACGAAGGTTAGTGCAGTAAATCTGAAATGGTGAAAGTGAAAATTTAAAATGTTACTAGCGGTGAAAGAAGAAGGGAGATGTAACATCGTACTGTAGATGAAAGGACACATTGACACGTGTCGCCCATCTATGCAAGGATAATTTTGATGGCGACTTCGTGCGTTGTTGCGTCGTTCCGTCTCTGGCAAAGTATTGCTCTTCAATGGCTTGAGTTATGGTGTGGGGTGGAGGCTGAGTTTAGGTCAAGAAATCTGATTTCAAAAGTCCCTAATTTTGTCCAACAAGTTGTATTTATAGTGGTGGAGGAAAAATTTCCTTGTTGCATTCAAATTCTTCAAATGGAAACAAAATCTCAAAAATTCAGCATCTCCCGATCGATCGCATCTCCCAAAAATTATCTACCAGTAATAAAAAAACAGATATTAAAGAGTTTATGCCTTCAACTACAGGATATCCCTAAACTTCTACGAAAACGGACAAAGTGTTTTGATATCGATTTGTTCTTAAATACAAAGCATCACCTAATTAAGACACGGACAAAGTTTATGAGGGTGTTTATGCGAGTTTAAAAAAAAAATCAAAAATCCTATATTCTACACAAGTTTATTAGCCAGAAAGCTACATATACAATTGAAAACTAAACAAATAAAAATAATAACACTTCTAGGAACGTAGGAAAAAAAGATATGGTTCAACCCGTAGTAAGCTGCCAGAGCGAATGCATTTCGCTTCAACCCATCGGAACATTTGGTTTGTCGGAAAATGTTAGATTCAACTCATTGGATTCGAAAATGAAATAAGATACTTTGACTCGAGAAATGGTAGAAAATGAATTTTGAATTGAATAAATATACCAAAATGAAAATTGAAAATTTGAATTTCAATCTCCCACCCCGTTGAACAAGTTGTTTACGTTCCCTCCCCAAAAATTTCAGGCTTCCACCCAGGTTAACCATGGTTTGAGAGTCTTTTTCATTTGTCCAAGAAATAAATCTACAGGGACATATTTCGCTGGGTGCATGTCCCAAACGATAAAAAAAATTTACCATCTGACTTCATTGGGCACGTGTCGACCAATGAAGCCCGATGATTGTTATCCCATATGGTAGCTAAGAAGTATTATGTTTGCAGATAAAGGTGCCAACATGTGTTTGTCGATTCGACACGGCTCGTGAAAATGTGCCACCCGGCACCTTTTGAAAACGGGTCGTGCCGGTATGACCCGTTTTGAATTTTGGCTTGGCTTGGCTCGGCACGGCCCGTGACTATTTTTTTTATTTTTTTAATATATTATTTTTAGAATTAATTAATTAATAGTTTATGTTAATAAAAAAATTTAATTTGGAAAACATTGACACAATATATTATAAATGTGGAAATTTCAAATTTATTTAATACAAAACTACGAATAAATAAAATGTACTATCATCAATCATGATTATAAACTTACAAATTAACAATAAAAACTAAACAACTTTATTCATTTTGATCAGAAGATATATTGTGTCATTATACGCCTTGTAAACGACTATCGGCATCAAACCAATCTTTTAAAGAATACACATCTCTAAGGTATCTTCTCTTCTGTAATTTACTTCTTTTTTTAAATCCAGAACTCTCTCACATGCATTAAAACAAGAATCCGATGAGACTGCATATATTGAAGCGTTAGTACATCACATGCCAAGATGGAAAGCACTTGCCAAAGTTTCGCATTATCTTTCTACCATGCTAAAACATCAAAAGTTTACAATCCTTGCTCACTAAAATTAGGTAACTAAATATGGAGTAGACGAAATAGAAGTATGATCTTGTTTTCTTCTTAACATTTTACACACGTAATTTTTACTTCAACTTATATTACCACTAACACTATTACCATTTTTTTCTAATTGGAAATGAGCTAGAATTATATAATGAAACATATCAAGAAAATAAACAATTATTAATGCTTTATTTTTCTACATTAACGTTAATATCATCATAATTCATATTAGAATAATAGATTCAATTATAATTTATACACTATATGTTTTAATCTGTGATCCATTATTGAGGCCAAATAATTCAAAAGATGAATAGTTTTTGAATATTTTTAAATTTCTTTTCCATTGCTTCAATAATAGATCAAAAAAAAAAAAAGAATCTCCCATATATGATGAAAACCATTCACTAATTTCATATTTTTATTTAAAAAGATAGAAGAAGTTGGATAGTAACAACTCGAAAACATTTTAGTAGCATCATAAAGGTTCCAAAAATTTCAAAATATAGGAATCAATTTCCCAATCATGTTCCTCAATATGAAAATATTCTCGCATCCTTTCATTAAAACTAACATTTTTTAATATAAACATGCTTGTAACACTAAATATGTGGAATTTCACCTATCATGAATATCATAAGGAAAACGTTATGATTTTTACCATGAGAAATACACGAACTTTTAAAATATTATTTTCTTGACATTGATCCATTAAGAAATTTAAGAGTATTTTTATTTTTTTCTAAATGATTTTCAAGTGGTTTCAAATAATCTTGAACACGCAAATTTAAAATATGACATGCATAATGAATATGAAAAATATCAACATTTAAAAATATTTTCAAAAAAGATTTCAAGTGACTAATTACGGAGGCATTATTAGTTGCATTATCAAAAGAAATATAAAATTTTTATTTGTAATATCATATTCATTAGTTGCTTGCATAATGACATGATAAATAACTGAACTCATATTAGGCCAATTTTTGAATATGGAGTAGACAAAATAGAAGTATTATCTTGTTTTCTTCTTAATATTGTACACACATAATTTTTACTTCCACTAATACCACCACCACCACTATAAATTGTACGAAACCCCTCTATGTTATGGCAAAAAGCACGAAACTCCCACATGTTAAGAAATAAGCAAATAAATCATATATTGTCTTAAATACTGAACGAAGCCCCTATCCATTACAAACATGTTTTCAAATAAGCTGTATATGAACCTCAAGTTTTATGAAAACAAGTTCATAATTATCATATATATATATATATATATATGTATATATATATAAATACTTACATATAGTTTAACGAGATTAAATAAAATTTGTTAGTTTGTAAATGATAGGGGTTTCATATGCAGAGTTTAAAACATAGAGGGGTCTTTTTGCCTTTTTTTTTAACTTCGGGGAGTTCGTGCAGAGTTTGAGAAAATTGAGGGGTTTTGTTGCCTATATTTATAAATATGGGGGATTTCGTACAATGTTTAAAAAAATATGGTTTTCTTTTTGCCTATTTTGTTAACACATGACAAATTCGTGCATAGATTAAGAAAATAGAGAGGTTTTGATATTATCTTAACACAATGAAGTTGCGTGCATATTTACTATAATAGATGGATCAAACATGCATTTTATCTTTTTTATTTGACAGTCAAAATAAGTATATTTTGTTACTTATAGACACAAAATCAACAATACCAAGTAAAAATAAAAAAATATCATTCGATTATTATCTATAAATTAATGACTCAAACTCTCTTTTTGTTAGTTGAATTTACAAAAAA
Organism: Haberlea rhodopensis; assembly: GCA_907163345.1. Classification (NCBI taxonomy): domain Eukaryota; kingdom Viridiplantae; phylum Streptophyta; class Magnoliopsida; order Lamiales; family Gesneriaceae; genus Haberlea; species Haberlea rhodopensis. The sequence continues at coordinate 49,239 of CAJQUN010000809.1, read as the reverse complement.
CTTGATCTTTATATACCACGCAATCAGATTCAAAACCCAAGTATTAAGAAAAGTAAATAATCTTAAGTTATTTAGATAATCCACTAATTTAGGAAGAAATAATAAAATGATAAATTGTAAAACATCAAATGCTAACAACATGTGAGATAGAGGAAGATCACAGAAACACGAAAGTAAGGAGAGTTTTTAACTCAATAAAGAACTCGGGAGAGATGAAGATATGATAAAAGTTCATATAAGTCCCTACGGTGAGAGAGAGAGAGAATCTTTGATTTTTTTGTAGTTGTACATAGAGCTTTAAGGTTTGTACTTAAAGAATTCCACAAGAGTCATTAAAAATCTATTGAAATTTTGATACCTCTAAACTTTTTAGAGTTTTTAAAAGTCATGTTTGAATACCACCCGACTTGTAAAAACTCTATGAAAGTCTATTTTGAATACCAGTAGACTTTTATAGAGTATATAACGTTTAGATTGACTACTTTTAGATTTTTAAAGTTCATGAGTCATTAAAAGTCCATACAAATAATGAACCAATACACGCACCTAAAAAAATGGCAATGTGTTCCTCACACATTTGTATATGCTTGAGTCGATAGTGTGTGTTAAATATACACGTATCATCGAGCAATTAATCAATATGTATGTATTAGGATATCTAGAAATAAAAAAACGTCACATAAAAATATATGCATTTAAACTAGGGCACGTAAATGAATTAAACCGAGTTTAACATTAATCTTTTTATATATTTTTAGTAGGCTTGACTTAAGTTCAAATTTAACTTGATTCTTTCTTTGTTCCTAATTATGGAACACTATAACTAAAAATGTTCGAATTCTAAAACGAACCCGTATAACTTTAATATACTTAAATTATAATAAAAATATTAAAACTTGCTGAAGACTTGCCACCTATCAGACAAACAAATCGGGCTCAAGTTTAGCTTGAATTTTTTTGACATCGAAAAAAGACGGACCATCTAGATAACTTATTACCCCTAATTTAAACTTAAAACTTATATTTATTTATTTTTGAATGAAAAAACTTATATTTAAGTATATGAAAAATGTTAAGTTAAATTTAACTTAGGTTCCAAAAAAAAAAAAAAAACTTAGAACTTCTTTTTGTGGTGTTATAAATTAATTTAGGGGAAATTGCAAGGAGTTACTCTTTTTGGAAACTTAAATCACTTAAGTCTTGGGAAAAAACTTTAGTGCAAGAAAATCCAAGTTTGATAAACTTTTATTAAAATAGGTCCAATTTCGAAATTTCAAATCAATTTGGTGCTTTATTTTGACTCTTTTACCCTTCAATGGTTTGGCGAGATTGCATTCCAATCCCTAGGCTTTTGTTTAGTTTACAAAGAAGTCCATATATAGTATTTAATTATCTTTTATATCCTTATAATTATAAAAAAGTGACATTTAATGTCTTCTTTTTACAAGTCCCCGTTTTTGCGATCATCTGGCACAAAATGGTATCAGAGCCTAGGTTTTTCTGGAAATACTTTAATAATATCTTGAATATTAATTTGTAACCTATATGGAGGAGACGATTCAAGATAATATGAACCTGAACAAATGTTCGAAGTGTCATTCTTACAGGTGGTACTTCCAGAAATTGGAAGCACTTAATCAGAAGCATATGGCAGAAGCTCAACCATAAGTGGAAACAATTGCAAGGAACAGGTTTATGCACACCAGGCATAAATCATTACAAGAAATTGAAAATGATGTCTAAGAGGCTTCATCAAGTGAACCTCAAACTACAGTTCCAGTTAGCCGAACCTCAGGAAGACGATCATCCTGAACACGAGGACGTTGTTCAGACCCCAATGATCACACAGGGTCCGGACCAGATGATTAGGATGGGAGAACCAACATTTTGAGAAATCGAGCCAGATTATTCTAAGATATCCCAAGATCTTAGAGAGATTCAGAAGACAGTGCGGCGTTATGGCTACCTTCAATATAATGTCCCTGCATAGATCCATCAGATTCAAAGTCAGATGGAGATTATGATTAAACATCAGGAGGAGATTCTAGAAAACCTTCGAGATGTTCAAACCCGTGTTAAAGAGTTGGAGTCAAGACCATGTCTGACAGGAGAAGAAACGGAGGATGGCTAGCATCGTCCTATGGAACAGAACCCCTTTTACACCAAAAAGAGAAAGCAGAGGAGGTCCGAAGACCTTTCACGGAGACTGAAAAAATGATTGCAGTCCTACGAGGAGAGTCCATACTTCCCACAAAGTAATGGAAAGAATCAACCCGGAAGATCTACAATTCAAGACAGGAGAGCTTGTGCCAAGACCGCCACCACAAGAAAGTTTCGGGTCACATAATCCACCCGAATGAAATCAAATTATGCCGCACAAGGAATATTTCACCTCAGCAACTTTGGATCCCCCAGTTGGAACAAGGAACTGTTCTCGCAGGCCAGATATACATCAAACGCCTTACGGGAAATCTCAGCTGGATCCAATCCATCCATATGGACTTATGCTCAACATGGATATCTTGGATTTCAAAAATAGAGAAGTTCTTATTGATGAATGAGCTTCAGCAATGAGAATAGCAGCAGTAACACTTGACCTAAGCAAAGAAGGATTCATTTTACTTCTTAAAATGAGTCTGTAAGGACCAGTTAAGATTTCCTGGGATATGAAAGACCCAGGTACCAAGGAAGAAGTTTTAGCCGGAGAGTCCCTAAAAGAAATTGTGGACAAGATGTCAAAATTTTTTAAAATCTGTTTCATTGGAGTAAGTTACTTCGAAGGAATGGATGAAGAGAATGCTAAAAAATACAGACACGCTCTAATTAGCCTGGAACTACTATATGTTATGTAGACGAGTACATCAAACTCTTTACAGAGTATCGATGGAATGCAAAGATGGAAGAAAAAGATGCGACAGAACTGTTCTTTGCCAAAATTCCGAGCCCATGGAGAGAAATGCTTATCCAGGAGTATACACCTCATGTAATCGAGACGGTGTCCAGGAGAATGTCATTTCTTAAAGTAAAGCTTGCGGAGTGGTTCTACCAAGCAAAGCTCCAAAAGAATTTCAACACAAAATAGCTCATCTTTGCTGTACAGGGAATGATATCCCGACAATCATTGGAAACTACCCCCAGAGGCGAAAGATGAAAAAGCATAGAGCTCATCCATATGACCGGGGAAGTAGTTCAAGAAGAAGTAGGTCTTCATGGAGACCTATGAGGTTCTGGTCAAAACAGAAAGCTCGAAGCTACAGACCGGGGCAAAGATCAGGACCAACAACGAGTAGAATCTCGTCGACATGTTCTAATCAAGCTAGTTATAGCAGACCACCAACGGAGAGAACTTTCAGACGCACACATACTCGTGCAAATGAGAGTTTCAAATATTGTAACTGCTGGAGATGCGGAGCAAGAGGACATATCTCTACAGATTGTCCAGAAAACCAAAGCCGTGGAGTAAGACAGTTCGAGCATACCAAAGAATTTGAAGATGCTGTCTATTTTCAGGATTTGGTACAGGTGTATCAATTTGAGGATATTCCCTCAGATGAGAGCATTTACGAAGAAGAGATCTATTCGGATAATGGATGTGAATCCAGTTGTTCCGAATCAGAGTGAAGAAGAGTTTCTTCAACACATGATCAGAGAAGACCCGTCAGGATTCTTCTCCCATACGACCGTTTCTCATAAAACCCTTATGAGGATCATGAAGGAAGAACCAAAACTTCAAATGTATGATGGATTTACAATTGGAGCAATGGAAAAAGCCATGGATATGATTGTTCTTCGAAGCAGGAAGCATCAGATTATCCATAGGGTGACAACAGGTGAATTTGCGATCCCGATGGAATTCACGGGAAACCAAATTGAGATGCAGTTAATCCCCTACAGAGAAATCCAGGAGATTAAAAAAAAGTCAAAAGAGAAGTTGCTATTATACTCTCATGGATACATATCGGGGCTATTAGAGTCATCATTAAAGCAACATTCAAAGAAGGAATTGATTCGCCCCTCAACCTGGCGATCTTTGAGAAGAGAATCCCGAACCTCAAAGATTCTTGTTTGGGAGCGGTTGCGGGAAACCTGTATGCAGGAAAGATGGCCTTTCATCTATCCAAGGATTGCATACAATTTGGGCGATCGAGACTTCAACAAAGTTCTCACTCTTCATCAAGATTTAAAAAAAAAAAGTAATTTGATGAAAGAAGGGAACATGCCATACTCGATTACCTACAAGGTGTCATACACGCTCTCGAATACTCATCATTCAGAAGTATTCTTGAGAAAGAAATTCATCAAAGTCCCCAGAATCTTCGAAGATTTCGCCAAAGTGGTATTGCCGGATATTATTGATACTCCGACAATAGGAGAGATTGACATGATGATATAATATCAACCCGTCCTAAACAGAAGCAGGAGTCGCATGACCCAATCAAGAAGATGTCTTTCCAACAGGATATGTTAATCAGCAACTATCCAGAGGAAAAACAGAGGCCGTCTCAAGTAGGATCCAAAAGATCCATGATGTCTTCAAAACAACAGGGGTCCTAAATTTGTCCAGAAGGATGGCTCGAAGTGCAAATAATCTTCGACATTGTGAAAAAACAATATTTTTCCCTGCGATGTCTTATATTATCTACCACAACCTACAGTGGCCGATATCAAGGAAACCTACAAATTGGTGACGTTGATCTAACCATTGAAGGAACAGCAGGAATAAGCCCAGGCAGCTTATTCTTGGGATTGAATTTCTCGAGGAACATAAACCTTGGGAAAGATTACATGAAGGAATGGAATTCACGGTGGACGGAAAGAGATACAGAATTCGATGACAACCAGTCCATTCTCGATATACATCTCAGTAGGGATGTTATATCAGAAATATCGGGCAGAATATTTTGCAGCCTACATTGATTCAGGCGCTGAAATATGTACTGTCAGGCGTGATATCTTCCCCAAAGAAGTTGGTGAGAAATTACCAGCCATTGCCGGAAGAGACTTTTCCAAACGGATCCTTATTCTTAATGAAGGAGTCCGGGGAGCGAAAATAATTATCGGAGGAGCAGGCGGTACCCCGCGGTACAAAGTCAAAACTTCACCCATTTATTTCCATGATATAGGAGCCGATATGCTACTAGGAAACAATTTCCTACAGATTCAAGAGGTTCACTCAAGAGAATGAGACGAGGAGACATATTTTCACAACCCTTGTGATCATAAGATTATGGTACAGCGATTACGGGAAGCGTTTCACAGAAAATCCCCTATTAGTTTTTGCAGCAATCGTGGTGATGCAGGAAAATTTCGACACCCAAAGATGAAGGATCAGCAGAAATTTGGAGAAGCAATTCTTCTGTTCCGACAAGAAGGTCCTAGTGAAAATGATTCTCAAACTTTTGACTGTGTTAATATTATGTCTTTTAGAGAACATGATGAGGAAGAAGTTACTCCAGAAACCCTGTTGCTACTGAAAAACACATTACAAGATAAAGTTCCACAACCTGAAGCTACCCTCGAAGAGCAAATTACTCTAGAGGATGTGAAAAGGAAAATTCATAGGAACTACAATGAGGATCCACTGGCATAGTGGAGTAAGAATGAGCTCATAGCCACTTTGAAGGTGAAAGCTGGAAAAGAAAATGAGTTCATCAGATTCAGACCCATCCCCATGAACATGGAAGATCGGATGGATATGTAGATAATACTTAAGGAACATCTAGACCTTAAGTTAATCTCAGCAGGAGTTTCTCCATATAGCAGTCCAGGATTCCTTGTTCGGAATCACGGAGAAATAAAAAGGGGAAAGCCAAGATTGGTTATCAACTACAAAGGAATCAATGACATCTTGGATTTCGACGGATATTTTATTCCAAGTAGAGAACATTTGGTTAACAATATCAAGAATGCCAAAGTATTTTCTAAGTTCGATTGTAAATTTGGGTTTTACCAGATTAAGATGGAGGAAGCTAGTAGAAAGGTCACATCATTCTCCACACCACAAGGACATTATATCTGGAATGACATGCCAATGGGATTGACAAATGCTCCCCAGATATTTCAAAGGGAGATATATAATCTTTTTAAGGATTACTTCAGCTTCATGTTCGTGTATATTGACGATATACTCATTGCGTCAAGAAACATGAAAGAACATATTACACATTTGGAAATCTTTTCAGATGTTTGTTACAAGGAAGGGTTAGTGCTTTCCGAAAAGAAAGTAGTGATTGCTACAAGACAGATCGAGTTCCTTAGAATCGAGATCGACGAATCTGGAATCATCTTGCAAAATCATATTGTTGAAAAAGTACAAGGATATCCGGATGACCTCAAGGATTTAAAACAACTTCAGAGTTTTTTAGGAGTTGTTAATTTTGCTGGAATGTTTATCAACAATCTAGCAAACCATGGGAAGGTGTTCAGTCCACTACTCAAGAAAGATGTTAAGTTTGAGTGGAATGAAGATCACAGACAAGCTGTCAAACAGCTTAAAGAGGTTTGCAGGCAACTACCAAAGCTCTCAATACCAAACGATGATGATGAACTGGTATTATATACAGATGCCAGTGATCATTGGTGGGCTGCAGTACTTATGAAAGCCACACCAGATGGGGAAGTGCCATGCAGATATTGCAGCGGTCTATTTGACAGCAGCGAAGTCATTAGATGGCACATCAACGAGAAAGAATTCTTCGCAGTTCGAAAGGCTTTTAAGAAATGGCCACTTTTTCTACTAGCAAAGAAATTTATCTTAAAAATAGATAATACGAGTGTCAAGGCTTTTTTAAAAAATAAAATAGAATCAAAACCAGAAAAGGCTAGACTTTTAAGATGGCAAGCTGAATGCCAATATTATGGTTATGATATTGTCATTGTGAAATCTGATAAAAATATTCTTGCAGATTTTTTGACAAGAGATGGAAGCAAGTGAAGTTAATTCCATCATAACGAGATCAAAGCACCTCCGAGAAAATCTGGAGGAGCTAGACAAGAAGATCAACAGCTTGGTGATCAATTCCCAGGTTGCGGGTCAAGTACAGGAACTGGGTCTCACAAAGGTCCAACGGGCTATGAAGGCTACCATGCAGGCTCACACCTGTTTATGGGACAGTCTTTATATTCCCCTCCGACGGGATGCTTCAGCGGTGAAGCTAAAGTCGTGTTTCAGAGAGTCGGGCTCATCAGCCGGTGTGGAGGATTCAAGTACCACCACTACGAGTCCTAGTATTGACCCTTTCGGGGAAGATACAGAAGGAAAAATTGATTCCCGGGTATCTAGGATATCTGAAGAATTAAACCAACCCAGCACCTCAGGGGTTAAAGAGGGAGAGATTAATATTAGGCCATCGGCGGGCAAATCTAAGGTTAATACTAACGAGAATAAAGTTTCCCCAACTCCCCCTTTGCAGGAATATCAGAGAACATGGGAGAAACTTTATACAAGAGTGGGTATAATTCCTGGAAAAATTACAGCAGACTGGTCAGAAAAATACCCAAGAATGTGGATACATCCTGGTGTCAAACCAGAAAGTGTTCGTGAGTGGTTTGATTTTCGCTGCCTAGCTTCAGTCTTTACCACAACACCGAGTTTTTCGGAAATCACAAAATTACCGGATTGGATCTATGAAGGAGTGTATGACTCATGGCAGAATAATCATACACTTGGACGAGGAGATGTTCTTGAGCTGAAATTCATAACTGCAGCCCCAGAAATCACAGGAAAGGCCTTCACCCTAGTTTTCATTTTGTGAAGTTACAAATGCCTAACTGGAAGGCGATGGATCAAATAAAACCACTGCCTGAAGGAACACACTAGTTTCGTCGCTCACAGAAGATGACATTACTACCAGAAGAGCTTGTGGATTATGCGTCTGTCTCACTGAGATGGACAAAGTCAAGTATCCGTTCAAAATCTTCCAGAAAACAGCGAACGGATCATTCATGGTTAACTCCATGACAAGCCATATTACAAAATTTGCTGAGGACATCTTTGAAAAGAAGAGGCAAATATTATGGGACAACAAGATTTCGGCAACCTAAGAAACTAGCCGAAAGTTCTGCAACATGGCTCATGTGGGAAGATGGCAGGACTACATCTGCGCGAGCTGCCCAGAGCAGAAAGAGCCACTGTTCGGGAAAGGATTCCCTGTCAAAAGGGACCATAAGAAAGATGACAAAGCAGGACCAGGCAAACGTGGAATATTCCCACGTGGGCTGCAAAAACCAAATTTCTAGGGACCACAGGGAGACAAGAGTCATGCGACATGACCACTACCATTATAAAAAGAAAACAAAATGGTAGGACAATCTCTTCGGCCGAAAGTTGAAGGGACCACAAGATACCAAACAAGAAAGAAGACGCATGCAATGACGTCTGATGATAAACAAGATTTAAATATGGATTTCACATCCACCTCCAGACTTCTATAAATACCAAGGCATTCAGGAAGCTAAGGACATCAAAAAAACTCCATAGTTTTCTGAGAATAAAAATTAGAGTCTCCAAGCTTTGTAATTGTTCAACTTTCGTAGCTTGGTAATCTTCATTTTCTTTTCTTTCTTTTCATCTGTAATATTGTTCTGTTTTAGTTTATGTGTTCTTGAGTCAAGCCTCATCTATATGAAAGGCTAAACAAGTCCGTCTCCTCCCAAAAGGAGACGTTTTAATGTAATAGATATTATAAGTATTCCAGAATAAAATAAAGGCCGTTGCCCATCTATCTCCCAGATTTCTTTAGAACTTTCGTATATCTTGATTATACCTTACGCCCTATGGTAGGAAACGAATTAGGGCTGTGCTGTGCGGTTTCTGAAGGAGTCGGATAACTGACAGACTAACCTCGCTTCAGAGCTGAGGTTGGATGGTGAGGAGCCATTCGTAAAACAGTCTGGAGGCAATACGTTTTCGACTGGTAGCTTTGCAACCCATCTCACCCGGTGCCGTTACGGTCAAAATAGTATATTTCAGTTTGTTAAAATTTTATTGTAATACGGAAGCATGATGGACCTGTTATTTATTTTTAATATGATCTTCAAGAATTATCATTAGAAGAACGTTATATGAACTGTGAGTCCTTTGCAAATGTATGCTCTTGGGTTCACCCGAGATGACAGAAACTGAAGGATCTCATGTTCATAAATGCTATTGTTTGATGAATAGTAGGATAAAGAAGATGATAAATAGTATATAGATGCATATTTGTTCTTTAAACATTTTCTTAGGGTTAAGAATGCAATTTTATTAAGAGTTGGTTAGACCGCGTGGACCACTTGGACCACATGGGGTTATTATAGTCATTTCAACCAAGAATGGACCTAGATGAACTAATATTTTTAGCTAGACTAGGATGAATTAAGTTTCAGGAAAGGATACCGACCCGCAATTTTCCCATTAATTTATTTAAAATCCCAAATTTTTAGAAGGTGGACTGGGTCTGACGATTGATCGGACATAAATTACAAGCCCAGCCCAGATCATAAAATCGGAATTCCCTCACGTACCCCTATAGACATTACTATATCAACATACATGGCAACACGTGTTACCCCTTCTGTCCATTTTCAGTAGACCTACCTTTGCTGTTTAACTAGTCACACCGGAGGGTCGTACTAGCAGTGTAATCTCCAGATCCCGGCGAAATGGATGCCGGGAATTCTTCCGAGTGGCTTCCTCCAGGCTTTGCTGAAAAAACTGAAGTGGAAAACGGGAGGAATGTCAAGGTAATTGGTTTTGTTATATCTCATTATGTAGTTTAGGTAACCATCTGTGCAACTCTCGGAAGAATCAGATCTGTTGGATGATTTGCTCTTTTATTCCATCGAGGTATCTGGGTATCATAATTCATTTGATATATCAATCTGGTGGCATAAAGGATTTGATTATTGATTGGCGGCATAGATAACCTAAAAATGGTCAATTGGCACCTTTTTTGTTTTTTAGATCAAGCTCCTCTTGTTTGAAATGGCTTGCAAAATAGTGTGCATTTTGGCATAAAAGAACAGGTTTGCTGAATTTTGATGATCATTGCGTATAGTATCTTGCTATAGGATTTTCTTTTAGCCTCATATGGCTATAGTAAAGGGGTCGGGTTTAGAATCGGCAAGTATTTGATGGTAATAGTTTTTAATTTGAGTGCTTTCTATCATGTGTTGTGATATGTTTTATGTTTCTAAGACTTCTAGATATTCAGTTTTTAAATTGATATTTGGGGCACATTGTAGACGGGAGTTGGTTGTTTGAGCGTAATTAATTGTTTCTTATTTATTTTGTTGCCTGGTTAGAAAAAGCACTGCACAGTGCAGTGTTTTTTTCTAGTTGTTGGGCATTAGGTATATGATCTTGTGCTGGAATTCTGGGATGAGAATGTTGCTTTATAAAAAACTATTTGTCTATAATTCAAATATCTCGTGAAACAGGATCATGATATTTCTCATATTTAACACGGATCGATAAATATATCACCCAAAATCATTAGAGATTACTCTTGAAGTGTTCTTTACCTATTCTTCAATGTTAAAAATCTGCCGGTTCTACACTTCATCTCTGGTGTTCCCACAAAACTCATCGTATTATTGACTGTGTGAGCACTTGTAGAGAAAAGTTGTTGTGTATATTGAATGAATAGACTTGTATGTATCACACTATATTTACAATAATAATTTTAGTGTTAGAATTTATTAGAACTTTCTTTTGAGTTTTATCAAAACTTCTTTTGAAGAATTTTACCTCAACAGAAACTCGGTCCTGACAGAACTCTCCTATGCATATCTAGCAAAAGTTAACATGTGCCATGTGTACGTGCCTTGCCACGTGTACTTTACACGTGGCAATACAAGTCTAATTAATTATCTTTTCCACTACAGTTCCGATAAATTATAGCTCTTATAATTTATTTGTGTTCTTATTTGAGCCACCAAGGGTACCTGATTGGACTTAATTCGATTGAACTCCAATAAATTATTTGGGCCCGATCAACTATTGACCATTCAAAAGAATTTATTAATCTCATTATATTTCACTAAAAGAACGAGATTGCACTTTCGATCAAATTGGAATTAATGAACCAATAATCAATGTTATTGTCCTGTGATTTATCGTTCAACATCTCGATCCTAATATTCAAGAGAATGCTAATAGAAGGAAGTTTTAGATTTCAGTACACATTGAATTTTGAATTCCAATTATCATGCTTATAGCTTTTATTTTCCCAAGGGGATCGCACTATACATTCGTGTCACATGCCCACAAATAATCTCTATTTGTTTTTGTCCTCATTGTGTGCAGTGAATTACTTACTGATCTATGATGGAATAAGATACACGATGCTACTACTTTATTTCTCATATTCTTTTTGTGCATATGATAGAGATATTGATGTTTATGACATGGCATAGTCAATATTAATATTAAAATAATAGTTGAAACAAAAAAACCCGAAATATACAACTGACATCATTGATACATTGGACACACATTTGATCAAGTTAATTTTGGAATGTATCTGGCATTCATGCTGCAGTCAACTGTGTATAATATTTGAATATTAAGTCAGTATTTCTTTTTCCGGAAGGTGATTATAATAATTGACTAAATCAACAATATAAAATGAACGAGTAACAGACTTTAACTACCCTGGTTTAGTTAATCATTTATCAACTCCGGATGCTTTAAACATTTCTTGTTTGTGTCTGGGGAAGTGTATAGATAACTGACAAAAGGGAAAATTGAAGTGATTATCTTTTTTCCTCATGTGAACTGAGTGAAAACTTTTCTTTTATTTATTGACAACAAAAAAACAAAAACCAAGGAGCAGACTTAGAAAAGCACGCAATTATATGTGGTGGTTGGAAGATATATCTCCAAGAGTTTGTGCTGTCTTTTATATTTACAGCAGATTTAACAGACCATTGCGAGAGAAACTAACAAGTATTGAGTAAAAGACGGAACGAAAAATAAGATTTATAGCATTATAAAGGTTTTGTTTTTCAAATATTTTTTTTTGCCTTTATGATTTTCTCTTCCATTTTCATATTTGGATGTAGGTTTTCTGTGGCCAATAATGTTGTTATTTGATTTTCCTTCCTGCCATCTTTAAAATGGTATAATGATGAAGGAATTTAATTTCTTGTGGAAAAAAGTATAGAATATCGACAAACCAACAAGAACTCATATATTTTGCGTCTGGCTGATGTAGTACTACTACAATGTCACAACTGGTGTAAAATATCATTCCAAGAAGGATGTCATACACTGTGCTACTGAAGATTTTTTCCGTGATGCTCCTCAAAAGACAATTTGTGATGATAACGGGGAGTCCTCTGACAATAAATTTGATGCTGTGAGTCAACTGGCTATCATATTAATATTTCTTTGCTTCCCATTAACATGGTTTTATTCTCATGTTCACAGATATCGGTTAAAAGTAACAAGCCTCCTAAATGGTTACCCGACGGATGGAGAATGGAGGAAAGAGTACGAAAGAATGGTTCAAGTGCTGGATCAACTTACAAGGTATGTAACATGAGGAGTAATGACAATGCTTTATGGACAAGTTTCAAGCTGGTGCATCTTCACTTCATTTTAACGCTTCTTTTTATATACTGTAAATAGATTAGTAAGCTACAATCCTACTCACAAAATTTTGCAGATAATTAAAAGGAAACTCCCAGAGGCTTGAGTGAATAATGCCTAATATGTGCAATTATGATTCTTTGTTAAAACATCTAAAGAATTATGATACTCTAATAACTTGGAATTGAATTATGGTTTCTTGCTACATTAGTTTGGGATTGTTGGCTGGTTAACCATTTGGAAGCACTAATGGTTCTCTAGATTAAATGGAATAAAGTTTATCGGTTGAGCCCAATTGTGGCTTTCAACTACACTACATTTAAGCTTAGAGATTTTTAAACATAGACTAGCAAATAACCTCAATTCTTCTTCTTCAAAAAAAAAAAAACCTCAAAATTAACCAGTATTCTTAAGTTGTTGAAGCTGTTGATTGACTTCCTTTTTCAGTTTCAATGCATGAAAAGATCTCGCAATGTAAAGTCACATGGTTTGATTGATTATTACCTTATGTTGAGGAGTTATTTTTTGATTTTCTGTTTCAGAATTTTCAATATACTATATTCTCTCTGTCAACGACTAGGAAAGAAAGGAAATCTTCTACAACGAGAATCTCTTATTTTCATTTAGTATTCCATTTTTAAAATTGTTCTCCATCATCCCTGTCCTCAGGTCATAGAAAATCATGTTATGTAATCTGTAGATATTGCTATTTTGTATTTTGTTATTCATGTTCAGAGTAGGGACTCATATTTGTCTCGCTACTTTAAGCTGTTCTGTTGTATAAAATTTCAAAATTATCAGGATGTCATTTATTCAGATGATTAGGAGGACATTTAAGACTTTGAATTTCTCATTGGATTTCTTTTCTCATTATTGCAGATTTATATTGATTCGTCAACTGGGTCTAGATTTTATTCCAAGCTTGCTGTGGCTCGGTATCTAAAAACTATTAATCAAAATGATGCCACAACTGAACAACCCAAAGTACACATTGGCTCTTTCGTAATTTTGTGGCGCAAATTGTTTTTTTATCCTTATTCCGTTTTCCTACTCAAACAAACTTGTGCTTCGTTCTTCATTGAGAATGCGGATGTGTGGACTCGTCTACACCATATGCTCATAATGGAATTTATATTATGTCTAATCTTTCTAAGTGGTGGGCACTGAGTGATTATTTTTGGGGTGAACTGCAGATTCAGTGTGAGGTTAATTTTCGTGTTTGAGTGTTGAGAAAACAATAATTATAGTGTGTCCTACATTTTCGATTAATATGTAGGTTGTCAAGCCCCACGACCGGAAACGTGGTATAGGAATGCTACCAAAAATTTGAAATTAAACTTTTAGAATACATTAAGCCTTGAAGTATAGAAACAAACTGAAACACCATGATCGGAAATGAATTGTCTTTACAACCAAAAGGTATACCAGTAGTGGAACAAAACTAACAACTATCAATATAAAGCTAAATTTATCCGCAATGGGGAACTTTAAAGAAATGACAACAACAACGCCTGAGCCTTAACCAAAATTTCACCATCTGCAAAACTGAGTTTGTTCTTCTTATTTAACTTCAATCTCATTTTTATCTAGGGAGAGGAGGTAAGGGGTGACTGTCATGAGAAACATTAATCAAATCGGAGCCGGACAATTACCCCCCCCCCACACCACCACACACACACATATATATATATATATAACAGATAATGTAATTTCTTATAAACAGAAGCTTATAACTGAAACAGAGTTGAACATATGTCTTGGCCAAGTTGAACATATGTCTTGGCCAAATTCTCATAGAAACGAGATGTACTCATACAAGTACTGGAAATTCTTAGTTTTCTCATGGTTACTGATATCGGTCGTCTAGAATTAACCCTCGTAGAGGTAATGTTAGAACATCCGTTAACCATTGAATAAAAGTCTGAAAATCATATTTTATCTTAGAATTTTCAGAAATACAGCTGAAAATCAGACAAGCATGTTCGACTGATTTAAAATAAAACATGATTTTAAGCGGTAAACCCACTTATAGAAACTTTCGAAGTGTCCTAGAACTGCTGGAATAGATCTAGGAAGCAAAAGGACTCCAAAAATCGACTTGCTTCTTGACCCGAAATGTACCAACCAAACTGCCCTGTAGTAGCCGAAATCCTGTAGAGTGATATTTGAGTGTTTTTTAGTGAACCCCAAATGTTCATCTCGTATGGTATTTATAGGAGTGAAAATCTCAGGTGCAACGGCCTATTAACAGCCATTATTTGCCATGATTCTTCAGTTACATCCCCTCTTTGTTACTGCAAGAGAAGATGGGAAGGTGGCTTACCAGATCTTCAAATAGGTCCCTGCATTTAATAAAACGTTTTCGTAATTTTATGATAATAATTTATGATATATTTAATGTTAATGATTTCTTGTGGAACAAGTGGTGTGAACATCTCTGTCTTGCTAGTCATGATGTTTGGATTCAAGATTTAGCTTTGTGGTTTGGTTTGCCTAGAAGGATGATATATTTGTTGATTTTTACATGGAGGGAGATGCTACGTGAATGTAACAATTGAAGTTTCAGTATACCAGTCTGCTGACTATTTTTCTTTGAGGATTCTCAGATATTTCATGTTGTGTTTCTAATTTTTTTATGCATTTCTTATCAATTCAGCTTGACAATGTGGGTGAACCCTCTTTGAAACCTGACATGTCTGTACAATGCAAATCCTTGTCAGAAGTAGATTGCTTTCCTGTAAAAACTTCAAAGAGAAAGAAATCGTCCACTGTGGTTTGTGCTGGGGTTAGCGTGATACTGTTCCTATATTTGTTCAGATCATCTTACAACATTTAGCTTCTGACTTAAATAATGTATAGGTTGCCTCTGATAGCACATCAGCAGATGGCCTGCCTCCATCAGAAGCAGGTAGCATTCCTGGAAAAAAATCGAAGAGGAAGAAATCCTTCACTATGGTTTGTGTTGCCATGAGCGACTTATTCTAGATCCGTGTAAACCATCTTGTAATATTTAGCTCTTGTATTTTGTATTTTATCTAGGTTGACTCTGAGACTACATCAGCTGATGTCATATCTCCTTCAGTAGCTGGTTCCACTCCTGGAAAAAAGTCAAAGAGGAAGAACTCCTTCACTGTGGTTTGTGCTGCTATGAGTGTCTTATTCTAGATCCCTGCAAACCATCTTGTAATATTTTGCTCTTGACTTTTGAATTTTATCTAGGTTGACATTAAGACAACATCAGCTGATGTCATACCTCCTTCAGTAGCTGGTTCCACTCTCAGAAAAAATTCAGAGAGGAAGAAATCCTTCACTGTGGTTTGTGCTGCTATGAGCGACTTATTCTAGATCCATGCAAACATCTTATAATATTTAGCTCTTGACTTCTGAATTTTATCTAGGTTGGCACTCAGACTACACCAGCTGATGTTGTACCTCTGTCAGTAGCTGGTTCCACTCCTGGAAAAAATTCGAAGAGAAAGAAATCCTTCACTGTGGTTTGTGTCATGACGTGCTTAATCTGACCAATCTACCTTATATAATCTAGCTTTTAACTTTCAACAATATCTAGGTTGCGGTTGAGAGCGGACCAGCTGATGGGATGCCTCCAGGCTGGGTAAAAGAACTCAAGACAAGTAAATCAGGGAATAAGATTAGAAAGGATCCGGTGATTAGCCCGTTTACCTTAAATTTGTAATTTTCTGAGTGAAACATGATGTGATTTATGTGAAGCTGCATATTTTGACGTGGGTGTGTGCACTTTCTTACATGTGTTTTTTTATCATGTCTTGTTTCTCACTCTGTATATATACCATCATCTAAATTTGTGTTTGTAGTCTTATATTGTGAAATATCTCTCATTGTTTATGTCATTTGAAATTTCTGCAGTATTACATTGAACCTGTCAATGGTTACATATTTCTCTCAAAAAAAGATGCTTTGCGGTATCTTGAGACAAATGATATTGGTAGTTGCGCCTGCATGCCAAAGAGGAAGGAATTTGATGATCTCAAGTTGAATAAGAATGAAGTCACTGTGAGTGAGCAATTTGCTTAGCTACTCTTATCTGTAATGATTTTTTTTTGCCATTTGTTCATTTTTTTCCGTATTCAGTAGTTGCTACATTTTGCTTTGTTCATTTCCACCTTAATGCCTATATTATGATGAGTATCTTTTGTTCAATTATCCAATGTTATAAATGTTTCCAGGGGAGATTTCTTGTGCACTATTGAATTTGCTGAACTTGTGAAGTAGAATGTGAAAGCATCAATTAGCCACGACTAATTTATTTTACTATAGCAAAAAGAAAGAAACCCATTTAAGATCTTTATGCTTTAGTTGACTGGTGGCACTGATGATTTTAGCGTGTGTTGATTGGAGAACCAAAGGCGATGGAGTACGATGATGCAAATTTGGCATGACTTTTTGGATAGATTTTCCCCCTGGGAACCATAAATGTCAGTTCTCTGGGTGCTCCTTTCTTTGTGAGGGTTGATCTTGCATCTCTCTTGCGCTGTGCAAAAATATTTTTTTTTTGGGTGATTTAGAGGAGTAAAAGTTTTTTGAATTTGGGAAGGTCTTCAACATACAATGTTGGATTTACGTTTTGATAGCACACTAACTTATTGTATGAGGAAGCAAAATAGTAGCTTCCTTGGTTGGACAGTGGGCATGTTTTAATGTGTCATGTGGCATTTCCCCTCAATTGTTGGAATCGTTCAACTCCAATATTTTGGATATCTGGCACAGTTTTAATGTTTCTGGTACATCTCTTTGATTGTTGGAATCATTGGACTTCAGGATTTTGGACATGCAAACGTAGCTAAATGTCAAATTGTCCAACCATTTCTTTTATTTGTATGGTATACTGATACCAATTATGAAATAGACAGGTTCAAATCATAGTTAGTTTGAATTATTAGTAAATTAAATGTACTTTTAAGTTTACGATGGCAAACACGTCTAACTCTAGTTTGTGACGCTCAACATTTATGTTACTCAAGTATTGCAGCTAGTTCTCCCTTTAATATAGGATGATACTATGCTGATCTGTCACAGATTTCTTACTATCTCACAGGTTTCTTTTTATTTCTCTTCTTTGAATGCTTAAAATTTCAGCCTGACAATGCTGGTGAATCCTTTTCAAAGCCAGACACATCCCTTCAAAGCAAATCCATAACAGATACAGATTGCAGTCCTCAAAAGAGGAACATCAAGAACTCTTCTGCTATGGTTTGTGCTGTGTTGAGCTCATCACTGACTGTAGATTTATTGAAATCATCTCATACGGTTTAGCTTCATAAATTTGGTATTGTCTAGGTTGCTTCTGAGAGCACATCGGTTGAGGGGTTACCTCCCGGCTGGATAAAAGAAATTATGACGAGGAAATCTGGGAATAAGAACAGAAAGGATGCGGTGAACAATCCTTTTACATTCTCTTTTATTCATAAAAACAAAACTAAACTCCGTGCGTGTTATTTTTTCATAGTGCATATTTTACGTGGTATTGTAGTTAGCCATTTTCTTATCATAAGATGTATTCATAATTTATGCAGTACTACACAGATCCAGTAACTGGTTACATGTTTCGATCTAAAAATGATGCTTTGCGGTATCTGAAAACTAATGATATTGGTAGTTGTGCTGTCAAACCAAAGAAGAGGGAGTTGGGTGATCTCACGCTGATAAAGAATAAAATTCCTGTGAGTGTGCTGCTTAGTTGGACTCCGTTGTCTATATAGTATTTGTTTTGCCTTTTGTTGCTTTATTTCTGTGTTAGCGAGTTCAAGAGAAGTACTCATTATTGATTTATACCTGATACTCTTTGTTATTGACAAAAACTCAATCTTTTATAGCTCTAGGTAATTATATTTACAAGGATCAAATTGGCTTAACATCTTTACCTAATTAGGGGACCTATTCGAACTAAGTCAAAATAATTTATCTTTTGAATTAGGAAGTTGTGTACAAAACTCCACCTCAGTTTGAGTCATATAAACATCATATGACGATCTAACAATGTTTTTAAGCTTAATAAGCTTTAAAAGACTGGCTTGGTCAGTCAAAGAAAACTAGGCCACTTTCCATTGTGAACTGACATTTCTTGATACCTGGTAATTATTCATTTAGTATGTGATTGTTAGCCACTTTTCCATTCCTGATTGGGGCTTGATGATATTCTTTTTGCATATCAAGACACAATAGACAGGGAAAATAGGGTGGTCTAAACATGTGTAGCTGGAAATTGGAAAAGTGTTATGATGTTGTAAACTAGGTCAATTGCTCCTACAACTTTAGTTTTAATTTATATAGTTATTAATTTATTTATTTTGAGACCTTTTTTATAGCTTGCCAATATTTTTCACACCAATTCTCATGAATCAATTCCCTGATTTATCATTAAAGAAGCCATCAAGGCTGAGGTGACATTCCATCTAATAGCTAGGAGTTTCTTCATCTTATTGTTCCGTTTTTGAAGGGATTAAACTTCTTTTTTTATTATTATGAAATTAACTATTGACTAATTGTTTCCTGGTGGTTGTCTTAAAATGGTGGCTTCGCTCAGGCACTGGGGTTTGTCACATTTACTTCTGTCAATCCTTGTGACCCTCATATCATGTGAAAAGTAGAGAAATTAGGAAACAGGACTTGATGATTTATGCATATATATGACAAAGCTGTTAGCCATTCTAGTATGATATATTTTCTACCAATTTATTTCATATCTTTAATCATTCGTATCATTATATTTAGTTTACAATGAAGAAATGACTAAACAAGATAAAAAGTTGATCTCGTGGTGATTTATTATTCTCAAGTTGGAAAACTGTTGAATTTGTTTTGTGGCATATGATAGAGATGCTTTATCGTCCAATTTATCAAACACAAGGCTTCTCTATGTTAAGACACACGACAAAACCAATATGTGGACCAAACCCAAAAAAAAAATAAAAGAGACTCGGCTCAATCGAAAAATATTTTCCTTGTCACAAGAATTTGAGTTGATTAAAGTATTCGAAAGCTCGTCGAAAACTACATGCAATTTCTTCCACATTTAAAGTTTTAGCTTGTAAATTCTATATGATTTACTGATGGATGAGCAATACCATTTGTTTGTGGTATCCTTGAGGCGGAGAACTCATGCCCTATCCCCTGTGCTTCACAGAAACAGTCAAGGATTTTGTTAGCATGCTATGTGCTCTTAACTCCGCTAATGATATGTATCGTTGCTTGTCCCAAGCTAGAGTAGAGGAGGAGGGTAGCAATAGGCCTGTGACAGCCAGCTGTAAAAGTTAGTCATATCTCATGTCATAACCGTAATATGAATTTCGTTAGGGCGTTCCCTACTCAGCGACGTGCTTCACCGGTGTTCGGGTGTAGTAGTAAGTGGGCAAGGGATTCTAGGCCGTCTCCTGGAAACGACGCTCTACATCGACGCCTGTGTGGTTTCTAATGAGCAAGTGTATCCTCACCTCGAGCGAGTGGGGGTAAAGAAGTTAGCGTGAAACCAGGACCATATGATTCGTTTAGCCTCTTGAAATGTAGGTTCCCTTAGTGGTAGATTAACAGAGTTAATAGAAACTATGAGTAGGAGAGTATTCTGTGTGTGCAGGAGATCAAATGGGTAGTGAGAAAGCCAGAAACGATAGCCCCTTGGGGCTATAAACTTTGGTATATATGTAAGGATAAGAACCGTAATGGGGTAGGACAGTAGGTGTAATCGTAGACAATAAACTACTCGAGTTTGTAGTTGAAGTTAGGAGGAAGACAAACAGGGTAATATTAATTAAGCTAGTCTTAGGCAATGATATATTCAATATCATTATTGCCTATGCACCACAAATTGGTCTAGATGAGGCTACTAAGCGTGAATTTTGGGAGTATCTAGACGATGTGGTGCAAGGAATACTCTGTAAAGAGAAAATCTTCACCGGGGAAGGGGGAGTGGGGATTTCAATGGGCACGTAGGTTCTGAATGGGATGGGGATGGGTATGAGACTGTCCATGGAGGCTTTGAATTTGGGGAGAGGAACACCGCAGGTAACTTACTTTTGGATTTTGCCCTGTCATATTTTTTAAGAAGAGGTCCTCTCATATAGTTTCCTTTAGAGGTGGGTCGAGTGCAACCCAAATAGTTTTGTTTTTGACTAAAAGTATAGATAGAGCTAAATGCTTGAACTGCAAGATAATTCCAGGAGAAAAGGGAATCACCCAACACTAACTTTTAGTTTTAGATGTTATGGTAAAGAAAAGAGCTGTTAGAACTAAACATAAGTTAGAACCTAGAATTAAGTGGTGGCGGTTAAAAGAAGGTCACACTGGAGCTTTTGTAGAGAGGATAGTCGAAGAAGCAAATTGGATGCCAAAAGATGATCCTGATACTACCTGGAACTACATGGCTTACCGCATTAAGATGACCGCTAAGGAGCATGTGCTCCACCAGGTAAGGACGCTTCATGGTGGATTGAAGACGTAAAGAAGGCTATTAGAATCAAGAGGGATGCTTATAGAGAGCCGAAGAAGAGCAATAACAGGGCAACCTCCGAAATGTATAAGTTTGCCAAAATAATAAGCAAAGACAGCGGTTTGGGATGTTAAATCTAAAGTCTACAAAGAAGTGTAAGATAAATTTGACTCCAAGGAAGCTGACAAGATATTTACAGGATTGCTCGAGCAAGATAGAGGAAGACGAGACTTCTGTGCAATGAAATGCATAAAAGATGACCATAAGGTCTTGGTTAGAGATGAAGACATCAAAGAAAGATGGAAGAATTATTTTAACAGCTTGTTCAATGGTGGTTTTAGTCAAGATTTAGGTGATCTTTGCATTCAAAAACATGATGTCAACCGTGAGTGTATTCGCAGAATTAG
This sequence comes from Haberlea rhodopensis, assembly GCA_907163345.1. Lineage (NCBI taxonomy): Eukaryota > Viridiplantae > Streptophyta > Magnoliopsida > Lamiales > Gesneriaceae > Haberlea > Haberlea rhodopensis. The sequence goes on along the minus strand of CAJQUN010000809.1, from coordinate 27,797 downwards.
GGAATCTGAGGTTAAAGAAGGTTTGAGCAAATTAAAGCACGACGAGCAGTTGGTCCCGATGGAATCCCTGACCAACGGGGATAAAATTGCGACAGATCTATTTATCAAGATTTTGAGGAGTAATAAAATCCCAAATGAATGGAGAAATAATACTCTTGTCCCTCTCTATAAGAACGAGAGTGACATTCAGAGTTGCTCCAACTATCGTGGTATAAAATTCATGTGTCACTCAATGAAGCTCTGGGAGAGAGTAATTGACTGTCGGTTAAGGAGGGAGAAAATCTTTAGAGAATCAATCCCGGTGCATGCCAGAGCGGTCAACAACTAAAGCTATCCATTTTCTTCGCCAACTTATACAACACTATCGTTAGAGGAGTAAAGATCTGCATCTGGTCTATATTGACTTGGAGAAGGCTTATGATAAAGTGTCAATGGAGATATTGTGGTGGGCTTTGATGAAGAAAAGAGTTTTCATTAAGTACGTCAATATAATCAAGGATAATGATATGTACGGCGAAGTAGCATCCAATGTTAGAACATGCAGCGAGGTGACAAATAAGTTCTCGATCACTATTGGATTTCATAAGGGTCTGCGTTGATTCCTTTCTTGTTCGCCTCTTCGCCTTAGTGATTGTTGAGGTCACGAAAGACATACAGACCGAATTACCGTGGAGCTTGCTTTTTCGCTGACGATTTTGTGTTAATTGACGAGACCAGAGCAAGAGTTAATGCTACATTGGAGTTATGGAGAGACCTTGGAATCAAAGAGTTTTGGATTAAGTAGGTCTAAGACAGAATATATAGAGTGCATATTTAATGGTCGTACATCTCGGGATCCTGGTGTTGTAACACGCGACGACCAAGAGGTATCGATGAGTAGCAAGTTTCGGGACCTAGGTTCTGTTGTCCAAAAGGATGTGGAGATTGATAGCGACTTTAACCACAGAATACATGCGGGCTGGTTGAAATGGATAAACGCCCCCAGAGTTCTATGCGATCGTAATATCCCGTTGATATTGAAGGGAAGTTTTATAGAACTGCCATCAGATTTTTAATCCTCTATGAGACGGAATGCTGGGCACCCAAGTGGAATCAAGTCCAAAAGGTGAGTCTGACAGAGATATGTATACTGATGGATGTGTGATAAGACCAGAAAAGATAAAATAAGGAATAAAGACATTCGAGCTGAAGTATGTGTGGTTTTTATAGAAGATAAGATGCAAGAAAGTCATTTACGCTTGTCTGGTCACATACGACGTACGCCCAGTAATGCACCTGTTCGTCGAGTAGAGTTCATGGATTTTGGCCCTTTCACGAGAGCAAGGGGACAACCGAAGAAGACATAGCTCGAAGCTATGTACGTAGATTTGGAGTCCAAAGGGATTAACGAGGATATTATGATCTAAATAAACACTTGGAGAAGACTGACGCATGTATGCGATCCGACTAGATTTCTTCCATGGTTCATGTAACCTACCACAATCCATTAATATTAAAAATTTAGTTGTTATATACTATGTTCCCTTATCGGAATGGATACAGTTAATTTTTAAATTCTTTTCATTTTATATCTCTCGGCCATATTGATTAATTTTGTAGCAATCAGCCTTTGTTGCTTAAGAAAATAATTTATGTATTATGAGAAAAATTAGTGTATCCCACTTCACCTAATCTTGTGATTTTTACTAGTCCGAACAAAACCGTATGCATCAATTCCAAAATTCTGGAAGTTGACTGATTTTTCTTTGTTTTAATCCAAATCTTGTTATTTTTACTAGTCCGAGCAAAACCGTATGCAGCAATTCGAAAATTCTGGAAGTTGACTGATTTTTCTTTGTTTTAATCCTAATCTTGTTATTTTTAATAGTCCGTGCAAAACCGTATGCACCAATTCCAAAATTCTGGAAGTTGACTGATTTTTCTTTGTTTTAATTGTTGATCAGACCTGCTTGACAAGCGGACTAGAAGCACAAATTCTATCCTTTGGCTCCCCTGTATCAGTATGTCTTGAGACTAACTCCTTAAACAGAGTACTAATTGAATGATGGAAACATTATGCCAAAACCATTATATATTAGTATTTTGGGTGACAAAAAATGTTGACTTTGGGGAATGATTGTTAGTCCAATCAACTGCATAAAGTTTTCCCTTATGAGTGCTAGTAAGAGCTACATTTTGTCTTTTGTGAATTTGTTGAACTAGCATTATTTTGAAATTCAACGATTCAGCATTGCAGCTGAACTAGCTCATACTCAATAGGTTATATTTTAAATTCCAACCAATAAATTTCTAGTAATAATCTTACCAATACCTAGAGCTTTATGTAATGATTGCTGGATCACGTTATGGATTGGGGTTACAATTCACGATGACACTGTTCACGACGGGCACTGTTCACGGCGTGGATACTGTTCACTGTAGGGGGTACTGTTCACGCTTAGGTGTTGGATGGGAGTTTGGGCGAAAATAGAGAGTGTGAGAGAGGAACGAAGGCAGTCTTAAGGAATTATTTAGTTCAAAACTTCATTTTTCATATTTCATTAATAAAGCATCCATATTTATACCATGAAAATCCTTATCTCAAATAAACTAAAATTCCTATAAAATAAATTCTAGATAAACCAAAATCCTAGATAAGACCAAATCCTAGATAAGAAATCAAAAACAAAATCTGAAATCCTAATCTTAATCATAATCCTAATAAAAGTTCAAACTACTCAATCTTTGTTGGGCTAGCCATGGGCTTTGTGGCCCATAACACTTTACCTTTAGTGTTGTCAGTTGTCACCACAAACAGTTCCAGCAGCCCCGAATTCCATTTCATGTGCTTGGAACATCTGCGGTCAGGGTTTCGGACAGAAACATCTACAATAATATCTTTGTCAACTGCATTTAGAAAATAGAGTTACAGGCATGGTATCCTCTATATGCTTTGGGTATGGAATTATTGTACCATTTTGGCACTTAGGCCAGTTTGATTCAAATTGGCTTCAGGATTACCTAATGTGGTTGTTAGAGGAGATAATTAGTTGTTGTCAAAGCTTGTGTGTGTTGTGTGCATTTGGTCTCTTCTTCTGTACTGAGGTGTTCTCCATTTATTATATTGACAGAAATCCCTCGTCCCTTAAGGTCATACTGGTGGTGTTGTTTGGTTGACCAACCACAGTTAGGTTTTCTTCGCTGATATGGTGGCATGTGCACCATTCCGTTTTATGTTGTACAAACTCTCCCCTTTTTCAACATTCTTGAGAATAGGCACACTTGGCACCTTATCAACAAATCCAAGATCTCTGTGATTAGTTTTTCTTTCAATCTGCATTGGTTTGACCACTGGAGGTACCACGGTTACCTCTTTGGCCTTAACAAATTTGACAAAACTCATTGGTTCAAGTTTGTTCTGTTTTATTTAAGGCCTTAGGATTTGTCCTTGTTGATTTCGAATTTCTTCTCACTTCAAAATCGTCAAACCCCAACCCTATTGCATCTAGAAGAGCTGCCAAACTAGACTGTTGTCCTCAGTACTCGCTCTTGTTCCTTTTCAAAAATCAGCTGAACTTCTTCACAAATCACAAATAGTGAAATTGTCTCATCATTGATCCACTGGGCTGTCTTCACAGCTGGGGATATTGCAGCAAGGACAATAGTTGAATGGGCGATAGAGGCATCTTTCTTAGTTCGAGAGCCATCTCGAACTTGTATGCCTTCAAACTGAAAATAAATCATACGAAGTTAGCTTATTAAGATTTTTGATTCATGCTTGACAGTTGAATTGATATCCCATTCCTTCGAAAAGGTCCTCAAGACTTTTAAAATAATTTCTCTGTTAGAATATTCATTTCCAACTAAGTTGTTTCATTTTCTTGCATTTGAAAATTTTGAAACTTCACTAATACTTATGTGTACATTTGACCCTTTATGACATACCATTTGGTTCTTCCAACCCAAGCATAATCTAACCTCTACACTAAGTGGGCACATAAGTACACCAGGCACAAGTTTTTTCAATCATTAAGATCTTTTGTTTGAAAGCAATAACTGCCCTCGTGGAAAGAGCGATCGGAGCGTGGTGCTTGAACTGCTGTACAAGACAAGGCCACGAGTTCGATTCCCATGAGTTGAATGGTAGTACAATAATTGGGAGGGATTGTTTGTTTTTTTTATCAGACAGAAATATATTAATAAGATAAGAGTACTCAAAAAGGTTACAACAATAAGTCTTCAAAACAAAAAAAATAAAAAAAAAATAAAAACACAAATGGCAAATAAACTAAAACACACATGACATGTCTAATCTAAGTAGCTAATAGACAGACTCCGGGTTCTAATAACCAATCCGAGAAAGCATACTGAAAATTAATATTCCTACTTTTAATTCAAAACCAAGATCTATATTTAATCAAATCTTGTAAATTTCCTCCCAATTCCTCTGACCCTCGGAAAATTCTTTTATTTCTGTCAAGCCATATTGTCCAGATTACCGCCATCCAGATAGCTATCCATCCCTCATAACCTTTTTTTTGTCTCCATGAACTCTTGTGTTGTAGTATGTAATCGGGGGGATTGTTGAAAATCAATAGTTGCTGATTGAAGCGTAGTACTTGGGCTGCTCTATAGTTTAAACGATTTGAGTTGAACCGTCACCATCAGTTATAATTTTTGGTCCAGAGGCAAGACTCGATTCTACACCTATCAATAATTTGGTGATTAAATATGCGTTGGACTTAACAATGCATTTAAGACTCAACAATCTATTCCCATTTTTAAGATCATGAATTGATGTGCCTTTTAAAGACGAGTAAAGGAAATATGCACAAAATGTGCATAATTAAGGTTCCCCCTTATTCTATGCAATAATGCAAACACAAGCACATCTAATAAAAGACAAAGTTTAACCACATAAAGAACATTCCTCAAGGATTCTGCCCCTTTATGTTACATTACCTCGAGCATCCTATGGAGTATGGACAAGATAAAAAGATTATTGTGTTGTACTTGAGTCAGTAATTATAATTTAGAGTATTGATGATGACAAGAGAGTAGAATTTTTGGACTGTTCCATATTTATATGCCAGTAACCGGAGTGTTCTTTTCTACTGGGTGGGGATGTTTACTCTTTATTTACATGTTTTGTAATTGTAGACAAAAAATTCTACTTGTTTCGAACTTGGTAGAGGTATGAAACCTAAAAGTTGGATAAAAATGTTACTAAAATTATGCCGACCATATGATGTCGCATATTTCAAAGCTCTGGACTTACTATGCTAGGAGTCGGAATGCTCACCATTTTTGTCGAACATTTGGCACACTACGGTGTCTTCAAATGTTATGGTTAAGAAGTCTTTGAGTTTTGCACATGCAGTTGCAGTCTAATGGTTGATATGACAAACCTTTCCTTCTTAATTTGATGGTAAACCTGATATCCAGTGTAGATTTGAATGGTTGACATGAAATTCAGAGTCAGTTTGTTTAAATATTGAATTAAGTATACCTTCTAAAAGTTCCTTTATTGCTACATACTAATTTAGATATTTCACGAATTCTTGCATATTCGTAATATTTTTATTCTTCTCTTTTAATTGGTCATCTTCCAGGTTGATAATGTGGGTTTTACCAATTTGAAGCCAGACTCGCCTCCACAATGCAAATTCACGACAGATGACGATTGCATTTCTGCAAAGAAGAAGAACAAGCTCACTTCTACTATGGTTTGTACTGTGATAAGATCAATAATAATTCTACGTTTGTCTCAAGCTGGCTTTTTTAGTTTATCTTCTGACGTTAGAACGATGTCTAGGTTGCCACTGAAACCATATCAGCAGATGGGCTACCTCCAGGCTGGATAAAAGAAATGAACACCAGTAAATCCGGGAATAAGATTAGAAAGGATTCGGTGATGAGTTCTTTTGCCTTTCTAATTTACCAATATTTCGAACCATTTATGACACGTAGGTGTATGCACCAGGATTTTGCTGTACTATTTACACGGTCTTGTGTGTGCTTTCTGCTTGTATCCAGTATCTATAATATTTTACCAACTAGTTCTATTTGTAGTTATTGGACCAGTTCCTGATGAACCATATCTTATCCTTAATTTTATGCTCAATTCTGCAGTATTACATAGATCCGATTAATGGCTACATATTTCATTCTAAAAAAGATGTCCTGCGATATCTGGAAACAAATGATATTGGTAGCTGTGCCGTCACCCCAAAGAGGCGGAAACTGGATGATCTCAAGTTGATTATGTGCGAAATCCCTGTAAGCGAGCTCTTTAATTTTCCATCTTCATCTGTTAGTATTTTTATGTACTCGTGACTCGTGAGATGATGAACTGTTTCCATAATGCATCACATATCAATAGTCCCTTTATTTGTGTACATGTCAGCAAGTTTCTGTGTCAACTCATGTTCTCTTTTTATGCTTTTTCTTTTGAAACATTCATCTTTTCAGGTTGACAATGTGGGTGAAACTTTTTCAAAACCTGAAGCATCTATGCAGTTCAAATCTGTGACTGATGAAGATTGCATTCCTGAACGAAAAAAGGACAAGAAATCTATCACTGCGGTTGGTGCTGCGATGAACTCAATATTCAATTCTATATCTGTTCTAGCAAGTCTTGTAAAATTTAGGTTCTGACTTTTTAAACATATCTAGGTTGCTAATGAGAGCAACACATCCATGGAAGGTCTACCTCCAGGCTGGATAAAAGAAATCCGGACAAGTAAATCTGGGAATAAGATTAGAAAGGATCCTGTAATTTCAACTCCTTTTTACCCTTGGATAAAATCATCGAATGTTCTTTAATAAAAAATGCAGGTTTCTGCAGGCTATTCTGCATATTCTTTTTCTTATTTCTAAGAACATTTTAGTCTGTAGTTATAATTTGAAGTTTCTGGGCTACTTTCATGGTGAGCCATGTCTCATACTTAATGATATGCTTGATTTTGCAGTATTACACAGATCCAATCAGTGGTTACTTATTTCGCTCAAAAAAAGCTGTTTTGCGATATTTGGAAACGAAGGATATTGGTAGTTCTGCCATCAGACCAAAGAGGAGGGAGCAGGATGATCTGAAGTTGATTGAGAATAAAATTAACGTGAGTCAACAACTTGGTTAACCACTCTCATCTGTAACTTGTTTTTGTTTGTCTATTGTAGCTTCATTTTTTGCTTTATACTTTCACTGTTTCATAATGTTTAATTTTCGAAATAAATTACTGAGCGAGCAAAATGTTGATGTCATGGTAATTTAGGAACTTGCTAGATGATTGATTATTAAGTTTCATCTCCATGGTCATCTGCATTGTGTCCTTGAGCATGGAGTATTAGATGTTATCTGTGCGGTTGTAATCTGAGATAGGAATGTAAGAGGACTCACAATGACAAATATAAATTCTGGAAAAGGGAGAGTTCATTTAACAGAACTTGGTTTTAGGATGTGGTGACAGATTATTACGTGGAGTGCATATTGATTTGAGAGACTAAGAGTGAGTCGGAGTATTGATTTCGCAAAGTTGGAAGGAGTATTTAATGGACATTCTTTGCTGAGGAATCTTAAACATCAATTATTAGGGTGGTCTTTGTTTGGATGGGGTGGAGTGGTATTATGTTACGTTTATTTATTGTATGTTCTCACGTATAAAGGCTCTTTAAATGATGAGAATTTTTTTTTGAGTTGGGTACATTTTGGAGAGTTCTCGATCATTATTGGATTGCACCAGGGTCTGCGTTGAGTCCTTTCCTGTTCGCCCTAGTGATGGATGAGATAACAAACGATACATACTGTGGGGTCCTCGTTACTTAATCCGTTATGTATCAAATCTTATATATATGTGAGTAGGCATTAAGTAATTCTAATACACTGATTAAGAGTTTTACTATGTCAGTTATTACAACGTTTACAACATCCTGACATAATTTACATCATATGTACATAAGAACAACCTAAAGCAGTTCAACTCCTAAGCTGTGGTTCAGTTCGCAGCGGAAATTGGCTCACAATCCTGTCCTCCCACATCTATGAGTCCCTACAGAAACAATCACACAATATGAGTATTGATAACAACTATCTCAGTTCTATATCAATAAGCAAAACATCATACAGTAAATAACCATCGTATAATCTCAACTGTGATTGTTCTGTACTATGCATCATAATATGCAAATATGTAATGACATGTCTTAATCACGTCCCATATTAGCAGCACATACCATATAACCGTCCTCACACGTTATAACAGCCAAAACATATGCCCAACAATGGCATACCTATCATGCCAAAGCATATGCTCAACAATGACATACCTATCGTGGCATCAATCTCAACAACATGCATGTATATCATCATGAATGTAGACACATGATATCATCAATCATCAATCTCAATATCATCATCACAATAACATCAATACTCTTACGTTAACACGTACCTGTTGTGCGACACAAAATATATAAGCCAGGCGTCAATGTTTAACCGCCTCGTTGTCCCGTCCCCTGTGATGATGCTACATGAATACCAACAATGAACCCTAGCGATCGATCGCTTAAACGTTCTGGCCATTAGAGATCGGTCGCTATATTTCGGGCGATCGATCGCCTCACCCTTTATAAAACATTCTGCCTCGATGCGATCGATCTCTATTTTCATGCGATCGATCGCTACCTAGCGATCGATCGGTACAAGCTAAGCGATCGATCGCTAAACACACCGCCTCTCTTGTGTTTAGCCTCAAGCGATCGATAGCCGCGTATGGAGCGATCGATCGCGATGCTCTGTTTTTCTTAGAACATGGCGATTTTGAGCTTCTTTTCATGGTGCAACCTTTCCAACTCAATTACTTCTACTCAAACATGACACAAGCATACAATATTATCATATGAGTAAAGTTCCTTAACTAAACACCTCAATTTATTACATGAAATCATATTTGAATTCAAGAATTTCCACTTCATATGCTTATATTCCAACTCAATTTACCAATCCATACTTCCTAAGCACATAAAGCTCATACACATAACTCTTTCCCACTAGAATTCACTTCTAGTTCACAAGCTTTGTGATTCCAAGCTTCATGCTGAGACAAGAGTGCAAGAGCAAGCAAGAATTGGAGAGGAGCTTGGGTAGAGATTTGTGAGTGAAAAGTAGCGTATTGTGTGTTGGAAATCTGAGATAGACTCATATATATATCCATGGAAAATGCAACTCAAATGCATCTCAAATGCCAAACCAAATGACTCTTACATGCACCTCAAACGTTAAGCCAAATGCATATCAATTTGGTGTTCAACTACATGTAACTCTAGTTGTCTTGCTATATGTTCAACAACTATGTACATCAATTCTCACTATAAGTTTATGAATGTATTAACTTGTCTCTACTCAACATCTAAGCATACACTAGTATTCATCATACTCAATTCAACCCGACGTCTAATCCATATCCGACCGTAATTCTCACGTAATTACGCCATAATCATATTAAACATGTATTAGTCATATCGAGGCAGTACACATAGTCACATACTGAATTACCTTGGACCATGCTTTTCGCTGACAATATTATGTTAATCGACAAGAGCAGGGTAGTGATAAATGCCAAATTGGAGTTTGGATAGAGACCTTGGGATCAAAGGGTTTTAGATTAATTAGGTCTAAACGGAATATACGGAGTGTAAATTTAGTGGTCGTACCTTTCGAGATCCCGGTGTTGTAGCATTCGATGGTCAAGAGGTATCGATGAGCGATACCTAGGTTCTGTTATCCAAAAGGATGGAGAATTAACAATGATGTTAACCACACGATTCAGGCGGATGGGTTGAAATGGAGAAATACCACCGGAGTTCTATGCGAATATCCTGCTGAAATTGATTTGAAGGTTTTATAGGACTATTATTGGATCTGCAATGTTGCATGTGACCGAATATTGTGCATCTAAGATGAATCACATCCAAAAGATGGGTGTGACAGAGATGTATATGCTTCGTTGTGCGGTAAGACCAGAAGAGATAAAATAAGGAACAGAGATATCCAAGCTGAAGTAAATGTAGCTTGTATAGAAGATAATATACAAGAAAGTCGCTTACGTTGATTTGGTCACGTACGACGTAGGCCCAACAATGTGCGTCGAGTGGAGTCCATGGATTTCGGCCATTTCACGAAAGCAAGAGGACGACCGAAGAAGACATGCCTCGAAATTATACACAAAGACTTGTAGTTGAAGGGGATTAAATAGGATATTCTAACCGATAGAAGCATTTGGAGAATACTGACGCACGTGTCCGACCCGACTTGATTCTCTCCGTTGTTCATGTAGTCTACCCCAATTCATTGGGTCTAAAGGCTTAGTTGTTGTTGTACATTTTGGAGAGTGTATGAAAGAAAGATGATTTTTTTTGTTTGGAGCTAAGTATGAAACAAAGATGTTGTACTAAGATGTTAAGGGTCTACGTGCAACCTGCATGATGCCTTGTGTTTGATGTCTCTGCCTAGGCTCATAAATTAAGGAGTAAGAATGATCTGCTATTTTACTGGATATTTGGTACCGTATGATATTCGCTGTGTTTGTTGCAAAAGTAAAATGTAGAAGCGCCAACATAATAAAAAATCAACATGCCCAATCATTTCTCATTATGCATAGTAAAATAATGTGTATTGAAATTTCAGGTGTTAGGCCATTACACTCAGATTTTTCAATGGTTTATGTCCAGCATATGACTCTACCTTCATTTGTTGATTCAAAAGCATTATAGATCCATAGCCCCTTTGTTGCAAATGTTTTGAACGTTTTTGAAAACTCATTGTTTTTTCTTTGGTGAATTTGTAATTTTTTTCGCAGCTTAACATTGATGATGAACCACAAATGAAGCTAGAGGTATCTGTCCAAAGCAAACCCATTACCGAACCAAAAAAGAAAATCCTGCACTCTTCTTCTGCGGTTTGTGTTATGAGCTCAATACTAATTCAGTATGTGGGTCGAACCATCATATATCATTTAGCTTCTGACATTGAAAAAATGTCTAGGTTGTCGCTGAGATCGCATCAGCTGACGGGCTACCTTCAGGCTGGATAAAGGAGATCAAAACTATTCGATCTGGGGATAAGATTAGAAAGGATCCGGTGATTAAAATTTTCTTATCTATCTTTGTTAATGGAAAAACCTCACTTTTATGGCAAGTAGGTGTATATCACGCATCTGATCTCAGCACTTGTTCCTCTCAATATATACATGATTCTGTGTAGTCTTTAGACTAGTTTCCAATCAACGGATGTCTCATCCTTGATATTGTGCTTAATTTCTGCAGTATTATACAGATCCAGTCAGTGGCTACGTATTTCGTTCTAAGAAAGATGTTTTTCGTTATCTGAAGACAAACGACATCCGTAGCTGTGCTATCACACCAAAGAAGAGGGAAACAGAGGACCTCAAATTGATAAAAAATATAAACCCCGTGAGCAATAAACTGTCTACTGCACTCACTAATGTTTCCTTTTGTTGCTTCATGGTTTTCTTATATGTTTTCCAGTTTTATTATTTTATATTTCAAGCTGTGGTCGAGTAGCAAAGTATTGCTCTTTGATAATTTAGGCATCTTGAGTGGAGAAAACTTTAACAATACGAACATAATTCTCAATATGTCCCCACAAGTTCTTGTGTAGATGGTAAAATAGTGTCCCGCATAAATTTTAAATGTTTCAGGAAATTAATTCAGTTTTTTTTTAACGCCTTTTAATTCATTCTAATTAGCACAAAAACCTTTTCCTCCAAGGGTGGAGGGTATGAGTGCCTTTCATTTACTAGAGTCGGGTTTTTTACAGTGCCTTTGTTGCTTATGTTTTTAATTGTTTTGTAAATCCACCGTTTCTCCTTTGGTGAATTTAACTTTTCAGCTAAAAAATGTGGCCCAACCCCATTTGATTCCTGACGTGTCTATACAAAGCAAATCCATGATAGACACATTTTGTGCTACTGAAACAAAAAAGAAAGTCCAGCACTCTTCAACTACGGTTTGTGCTTTGATAAGCTTAATACTAACTCGGGGTCTTATTTTTAATTTTTTTATATTATTTAGCTTGTGACATTTGAGAGATGTTCAGGTTGCTACTGAGTTCACATCAGATGATGATCTACCTCCAGGGTGGATAAAAGAAATCAAAACAAGTGAATCTGGGGATAAGATTAGAAAGGATCTGGTGATTAAAATTTTCTTACCTTTTCCTTTTGTTGTGACAAAACTTCAAATATTTTGTGGAAATCTAGTGTATATCTTCATGCTAATCTTTTCTGCATTTATTACCTGTTTGTATATTTAGACCAGCTTCTCAGTGAGATATGTCTCATTCTTGATGTTATGCTTAATTTCTCCAGTATTACACGGATCCAGTTAGTGGCTACATATTTCGTTCCAAAAAAGATGTTTTGCGTTTTCTGGATACAAAGGATATTCGTAGCTGTACAATCAGACCAAAGATGAGGGAAGCAGATGATTTTCAATCGTTGAAGGATAAAATCCCTGTGAGTGAGAAACTTGTCATTGTTTCCTTTTGCTACTAAATATTCTTTTGATTTGTTTCCCCATTTTATTACTTTATTCCCAACAGAAGTGGTTGAATGAGCAAATTGTTGCTCTCTGGGTAATTTGTGCTCTCTCTAATGGGAATCGTTGAATAATGAAATGTGAAGATGTCCAATCATTTCTATTTGTGTCCATGGTAAAATATAGTCCTTTATAAATATGAAAAAATTCACAAATAAGATCAGGTTTTTAAAATTCAGTAAACCTTCTACTTTACCACAATAATGCTATCCTCCAAGCACCTAGCGTGTCTCTCTATTTATCATTTATAAGATTCAAAGTATTACAGATTTGCAGTCCCTTTATTCCTTTTATGTTTGAATTTCTTTCAAACACTTTTTTTTTATTTTGTAAAACTTTATATTCTCAGCTTGACCATTCTGGTGAATCCTCCTTGAAGCCAGAAGCATCTATGAAATGCGAATCCATGATAGATGTGGCTTGCAGTACTGAAATAAAGAAGAATAACCAGCACCCTTCGTCTACGGTTCGTGCTATGATGAACTTGATGCTAATTTGCTATATGTTCAAGCCTACAATTTTCTTTCTGACTTTTCAAAGATATCCAGGTTGCTACCGAGATTGCATCTCCTGATGGGCTACCTCCAGGTTGGATCAAAGAAATCAAAACAAGTGGATCTGGAGATAAGATTAGAAAGGATCCGGTGATTAATGATTTTATACTTAGTTTTCTAAGAGCAGAACATAAAATATTGAAATATTTTATGGCAAGTGTTAGGAATAAAGTCTCAGTCTTAATTACCGAATGCTTTAGTACCAACTGTTAGGAATAAAGTCCCAATCTTAATTATCGAGAAGATTTAAAATGGCAAAAAAATAGACACAAATAACACACAAGATTTGTAGTGGTCCACTCTCGATGTGAGAGCTACGTCCATTTGTGACCACTGCTAATTTCCACTATATTGAAACCAAGAATACAAAGAGAATTACAAGAATCTCTCCTCTCATCTGCCTGCACACACACTCTCTCTCTGTGTATATGTATGATAATACGATGATGGCCTCCCACACTTAAATAAGTATTAGGGCTACAAACAATATATGTCAAATGCCTAAAATATCCTTGAATAAATAATTAGTCTCCGGGCACATATTAACACTCGAGGAGGCGTATGCCATCACCCATGTAATGCCAGCATTTTTTCTCTCATTCTTCTATAGATATTGCAATGTAGTGTTTGGACCAGGTTCCAGTGATCGATGCTCATCATTGATGTTATGCTTAATTTCCACAGTTTTACACAGATCCAGTCAGTGGCTACATATTCCGTTCTAAAAAGGATGTTATGCGGTATCTGGAAACTAACGATATCAGTAGTTGTGCAATCAGGCCAAAGAGGAGGGAAATAGATGGCCCGAAGTCGATTAAGAAGAAAACCTATGTAAGTAAAAAACTTGGTCTATCACACTCATTTATTAATAATTTGTTTACTTTATTTTATAATAATCGCCTAATATATATTCTCCATTTTATGATTTTATTTGGGACAAAAGGGTTTAAGTGAGCAAAGTGTCCCTCTCAGGGTAATTTATGCGCTAATGCAGGTCAAAAGTGGTTGTCCTGACCAAGAAAATGTTGGTATATCATCCATAACAAGTTAGTCATTTACGTATATCCAAACTAGTATGCCTGGGATACTAATAACAAAACTGGTACATCTAAAAGGACTCGGCATTTGTTTCATGTGAGGCTATGTCAAAATTTTGCATGGTTTAAGTGAAAAGGATGGTCATCATGCACAGATAACTAATTTGCATATGGTTAGTCTCCACCCTCCAGTAGTGTCATAAAATTAGACTAGACGGGCTGATCCAATATGTCGCTGGGGAATCGTCTGTCCGGCCCTGGTAACTATTTAACCATTGTTTGACGAATGGTTTATAACTGATATTAACTGGATCAATAACCGTGGATCGGCTACACGTAGGCCAGTGAAACTTGTTTTTTGTGTCCATACAGGCATCTTTGTTCCCAGTCCAAAATAATAATCCCTTTGTTCGCTGTTTTTTGATTTCTATGGTTGCTATTTCGTTCTCTGAAAACACCTTTTTTTTGTTTGTAGACTTCTTCTCCAATTAATAAAAAGTTATCTAAGCAACACGAGACCAAGACCAAGCTTTTTGTTGGTGGAGAATCGAACGCAAATGGTAATTCTTTTCCTATTTTTGGATGAAACTAGTTCAGCGGTTGTCTTTAGCCATTAGAAAAATATGTAGTTCTGACAGGGTGGTTTCGTCTGTTTTTAGGTGGAGGTGGTTCCAGTACAAAAACTCAAGGGGCATCAAAGGCTGATACCTTGATAGTTGCATCTGCTGGATCTGACAGTCTTAAAGGGCAGTTTTCATGTGAAGATTCAAATAAACGTCTTGACATGAAAATTGGAGCTGCACGCACAAAGGATTGCTCTGAACGAGGTGAAAAGGCAATGGCTGACGTTTTAGCTATTTGTTCCTTTATAAATGATGCTTTCACCGAGGAGAAACTTCAAGAAAATGAGATGGAAACTCGAACTCATGGAACTCAGTCAGAACTACGAAAATCCGAGAAAAGAAAAGATTTGAACTTGCCATCACGGGCTTCAAAGAGGCTCATGAAGTCCAAACCTGAGATGCTCTCCAATGTGGAATTAAGTGAACGAACAAGCAGAGCTGCGACTAAGAGATCCTCTGCAACTAGTGTTCCTCTGACTTCTAATCTTGATATCACAAAAAAAGTTGCAGATCATGCGAATTCCGTTGAGGAAACACTTCAAAAAGAAGATCCGTTGAACAAAGTTGAAAAACCTCTTGTAGAGGGCAACCCCACTTTGAATGAAGAGCTGTTGAACAAAGTTGAAAACCATCTTACAGGGGGGAACAATGCTAATTTGAAAGACGAAACTGAAGGGAAGACCGATGGCAAGCCACCAAATGAAGATGCAACATCCCAAGATACCCAGCCTTGCTATGAATTTGGGGACTCCTGGACTGATCCATGCCTAGAATTTGCATATAAGACACTTACAGGCGAGATACCACTGGATGATACTCTACCTTTTCCCGAAATTCCTTACAATCAAGAAGATGGCGGCATACGAACGTCAGCATCTGAAGAACCCACCATGTTTGAGAGTGAAATCCCCCCAGGTTTTGAATCCACTAATCAAAACAATACTGTTGAGAATGTAGCTGTGAATCCATCGTTTTATCTTTCAGCCGTGGATGCGTTGTTCGAAAGTGAAATTCCCCCTGGTTTTGAATCAGTGGCACAAAACAAGAATGCTGACAAGTCCCCAGCAAATCCATCATTATCTTCCCCACAAGTGTCCACTGAAACAGGTTTTTTCCGACAAAAGCTCCTAAATCATAAAAAGCCACAAAACAGTATGTAGGAATTGCTGAAGAATTGTCAAATTAACCTTTATGTTTAAATAGGATGGCTACCTGAACGAGGAATTTGAATCAAAACCTGTTTGTTTTCAGCTACTTGGGGACAAAATATTGATGCCGTCAGTTTCTGGTGTCTTATGTAGATACAGTTTAAGACCAGAGCATTTTGTTTTGTCATTATTTGGCTACGACTAGCAAATGCACAAATCTGTTCTCTCTTTGGTATGACGATATTTTCGTGAATTGTTTATGCGTCATAAACAATATTCCAAAACAATGAAGTTTCGAATGTATGTAGCCAATTGTTCTAAAAGTTTGAGCCTGTGGAGATCACTAAATCATAAGTTTATGAGTCAACGTCTTCTAGGCTAAGTTTGGCTAGGGTGATGGGAGGATTGATCAGAATATTATTATAAGGGGGAATTGCAACAAGTACCATTTGCAGAAATTTAGTTCATAAGTCGGCCAAAAAAAAATGCCTGCAACTAAACTCATATTTGTTAAAATTTTATTCACATAGGTTCAATTTATAAACATTTAATTTAACAAGGCCTTTTTTGGTTCCTAAAATACCACTTATTTCAAATTCGGTTTGATCATTCGTCTCTCTCTCTTCACAAAGGACAAAGGACTTTTTCTTCAATTCCATCCACATCCGTCGATCCCGTCGATACAGGTCTCTTGATCGGTCATGGCTGCACTGGCCTCGCTCTGAATGTCACTGATCTTCACCTCGGTCAACACCTTCTCCCCGGGACTAATCATCATCAAATATGCTGAATTTTCGATTAAATGTTTGGGCAGAGAAAGAAAGATTTGATACCTCATGTATGGTAGCTTGGAGAGAGGTTGAAGAAGTGTAAATAGTTGTTGATTTGTGGGGTATTGAGGGAGGAGATGGCGATGATTTTGGGGCGGCCAAGATGCAAACTAATTTTAATAATTAGTCTATGCGATAATAATATTCTATGTATTTTAATTTTTTTTCCTGCTATACCATTATGTTCTTACCGCACTTGCTAAATTGCTTTTTGTTAATATTGTGATAAATCTATTACTTTTTGAGTTCTAATTACTTCATTTTGAAGAGTGTAGGTCAGTCTAGGGGTTAGTATTTAGCTTGCTTCAGCTTTTGATATTCAAATTAGTTATGTGAATTTGGTCATGATGGTCTCTAAAGAATGCAAATCGCAGAATCTTGTTAAGTTTAAGTTTTGTGTATAACATTTTTGCTTGGTACATAACTGTTTAGAAGTGGATGAAACAGAAACACAATTTTCAGTTCTTGTCAGTTTGGTTTAGTCCTGAAGAAGCTATTTGATGATGGGGTTGTGAAGAGGGAAGATTTGTTTATTACTTCCAAGCTCTGTAATTGAATTTTTGTTGATGAAAATATTTGGATTTTTATTTGATTCTCGTTTCATCTAGGAAGAGAACTCTGGAGTTATTATCAATATTTTGTATGATATTAATTCATTATGTCAAGATAAATGTGAAGTCCGCTAATAGCATTCATTCTATAAAAAGTAACTGGTGCACAAACGTATAAAAACAATTGATGCACGAACTTATAAAAAGTAACTGGTGCACGAACTTATAAAAGTAACTGTTTCACGAAACTTAACTAACTGGTGCACGAACCTAATTGTGATATCCCCGAAATATTTAATTGCATTCGGGCATTAATTGTGTTTATATGATTAATTATGGTGGTAATTAATTATGTGCTGGATTTATTTATCATGTTGAAATGCTTAGTCACTTGGTAGACGTGACCGGGAATGCATTTCGGGGTGCATGTTGTGCATGTTGGGAGAATTGAGTATTAACATGATTTATTTGTTATGATTATCAATTAAATGGAAGGCATGAGTTTAATAATGATTTTGGTGCATTTTGGTGAAATGCCTTTTAAACATCATGTTGGGATGTTTAATACATCATGTTAGTTGTGGGGATACAAATTGACTTACTTTAAAACCCTCTACCCCACCTTTACCAAATCACTTTACTAAATCCCCCAAAATCATTCCTCAAACCCTTCCTTCTCTCATTTTCGTTTTTGACCAAAGAGGTGGAGAGAAATCCTTCCAAAAACCTTGATTTGTGGAATTTGTTGGGAGATTTGGAATCCCCAAGAGGTATGGATACCTCCTTGTTGTTTTTGTAGTGTTTGATTTGAGTTTGAAATGGTTTTGAAGGGTTTTGGAAATGGGTTATTTTGGGTTGGTATTGATTTGGTTGAATGTTGAGTTTTTGAGATGTTTAAAGTGTATTTGGAAGGTTATTATGTGTTTGATGTTATTGGTTTGAAGGTAGGGGAGTTGGTATGAGTTGGGATGGTTTTGGTGTGCATTAATGGTGGAAAATCGCGAGTCTGTGCGAGGCGATCGACCGCCTGAAATGAGGCGACCGATCGCCACGAGGCAGTGTCAAAATCACAGAGTAGGCGATCGATCGCCTGAAATGGCGCGATCGATCGCCGAGGGGCAGTGTCCAAAATATGAGGTAGGCGATCGATCGCCATGTCTGGCGCGATCGATCGCCGCGAAGCATAATTTGAGGCGATCGATCGCCTCAGCGAAGCGATCGATCGCCAGCAGTGGAATTTTGAGAAATGAATTCTTTTGTCGAATTTTTGGTATTTGACTATTATTTGGCTTCTAATATGGGGTTGTGTGATTGTGTAGAACCATCCCAGGTGGCGACGTAACCAAGGAAGTGAAGCCATATCAATTCCACTTTTGGAAAGGTACGTAGAAGACGTACGGGCACCCAACGGTACATGTATCTAGTATACTCATTGTTTATGCATTGTGGATGCGAGTATATATGGAATTATGCATTGTGGATGCAAATACATGTTGAATTATGCATGATGATTGTCTATGCATATGGTTATTGGTGCGCATCCCATGAGTCGTGGTCATCCCTTGATGATTTTAATGCTTGCCGCTATTTGATTTGGTGTCGCTAAATGTGAAGCGAGGGGTGGGAGCGCCGCATGTCACATTTAAGCGTGGTTATCATAAGAATATTTGCCGCTCAATGTGAGGCGAGGGGTGGGAGCGCCGCATGTCCATTGAAGCGAGGTTATTCTATGCCGCCTATATGTAAATGAGCGAGTGGCATTAAAATACATTGTGATGAACAGACTAGGGATTGGTGATTGGTATTTGGTGATGATGAAATGGTATTGTGTCCTGACATGTGTAGACCATTAAATAATCTATTGATTATACTCATGAGTTATGGTACAGGGACAACCAAACTGGAAGCGTTTGAAATGCATAGGAAAACAGGAAGTGTTTTATTATGATTTATGCATTTACGCCTTATATTCATATTGTGTTGAATATGAATGATATTATTGCTCATGTTTGGGGGTTGTCCTTTGTGATGACCAGGGATCATAGATGTTAATCCCGTAGTGTTAAAAATCCCTAAAGTTGTTTTACGTGGCGATTTGAAGTTTAATCGCGATGTTGGGCCTTCTGGGCTCGTTTATTTGAGTAGTTGGGATCGTTGGATCCCGAGGTTGAGATCGTATTCTCATTTCGGTGAAAACCTGTGAGTTAGGTTTTTAGTGTGACTCGGAATCTCGGGTGCTTGGTGTGGGCACCGGTAGGGGGTTTTTGAGTTAGAGAGAGAGTTTTTGAAAACAGATGATTTTAATGAATCATGATGTATTTGTGGGGATATTAGTATTTCGGGGTATTTTTGCTATAAATACCAGTTGAACCCGAGATTTTAATTATCAGAACCATTTTTCCCCACCTCCTCTCTCTCTTCCCGCCCGCGCACTTCTCGATCCCCTTTGACCCCCGCGCGTAAAAGTCGTTCGCCCGCCGCCGTTCGGCGCGTGCCACCCCGCCGTTGGAATCGTCTCTTCCAGGCGCTCCTAGCCATACCAACAATTCGAAGTTTCGTCGAGAATCGCGTTCGGATTTGCCAGAAAAGCGTAGGGTTCGAAAACTGGAGTTCATCCGATTTTTGGGGCTCGATTTTGGTATGATTTTGGCACGATTATTCTAGTGTTTTTGGGGCGTTTTTAAGCTGTTTTTGAGTCGATGATTTCAGACTTTTGTGGTTCGAAATAATTGTTGCATTTAGTTCGAATTTCAGCTCGATTTTCATGAGTTAGGGTTCGAAAAATTGGGGCTTTTGACAAGGAGTGATGATTCTTGTTAGTAATTGATTATTACATGTTTTAGATGTATTATTGATGCTTCTTGGGTTCGAATTTAAGGGCTTGAGTTCGAAAATTTGGGGGTTTTTTGGCAAGGATGATGATTCTTGCTATTGATGGTTTAATTCACATTTTTTAGATGATTTATGGTGTTTAATTGGGTCCGATTTGTGAGATAAGGTTTGAAAATTTGTAGGGTGTTCTTGAACAATTTTCGATATTGTCTCATTTGTTCCCTCCCTGCATGTACCCTGCCCCGGGTCTTTTTAAAGGTTAATTGTCGTGTGTTGATAATATTTTGAGGGATATGGGTGTGCTTGAGCATGGGTTGCATGTTCGTAAATAATTGTGAATTATTTATCGTGTTAGCACATCATTCCTCGGGACATGGAACTCGAGCAAGGTTTGACTCGGACTTCGAGGATTTAAGGTACGTTTAGCGTACGAGCATAGCTTAAATGATGTTTTACAAGTATGATGCATGAATTAAATACATGAAATGTCTTACTATGATGGCACCGGGACTTGGTTACGTTATTTTGATTCACATGATGAAATGCTTGGTGCCGATATGAAGCGAGCAAATGATGGGTGTGATCGCTACGGAGCGAACACCAGTAGTATGACGCTACTTTGAAGTAAGAAATGAAAATGTGGTATTGATTAGATATCTAGGATATCTGTATTTTATTCCCTATTGGTAATGAATAGGAACAGAGACGTAGTTAATCAGAGAAGTGATTAACTAGTAGCGGAAGTTAAGGAAATCTCATTATGATATCTAGAATTACGATAATTGCTAGATAAAGAAAGATGTTATGAAATGTTGTTAATTCGAAACTGGTTAGGGTTAACCAATATGATGATTAACTGCATATTCAGGATTTGATGATTTATCTGTTTTGAGAACAGGGTTATTACAGGAGTACGCTAGGATGAGGATGATACTATCCAGGAAGTGTCACATGTGTTCCACAATATTTACATTTTCGTAAATTATGTATTATGTCATTATGATTATGAAATTGTGGAATTGGTATGCTCACCCCGTTGGGGGCTGTCTCTGTTGGGGGCAGGTGAACAGGTACATCGATGGCTTTGGAGATGAGCTCGAGCTGTTGATTGGATGTACTCTCAGGATCGTGGTACCAGGGCTTGATGGAGCACGGTATCTTATAGAGTACATACATATATATATATACCCATGATGGTTATACACATATTTATGATGCTCGCATGTGAGCACGATTATACTTGTTTATGGGTTGTATATAAAAGCATGAGCCTTTCTCTCTTTCATTCTATGTTGCATGCAACTAGAGGTAGAATTGCTAAAGATTATGAGAGTTATTGGTGTATTGTGGGTGTTGAAACCCACTTTTGTTGCCATATGTGTGGTGTCTTCCCTGGCTGGGAATTTACTTGATATTGCTGCATTCTGATGAGTATTATGTTTTCCCTGGCTGGGAATTATGTTATGTGTTGTACTTTTATTTCGGGATAGCTCTATTTATGGGGAGACTCTGCCCAAATTTTTATAAAAGTCCACAATGTAAAAAAAAAATGATGTAATGGGCGAACTCCATGAGTCTCTTGTTGTTAGGGATGATGAACTTATAACATTGTATGTTAAAGAAAACTTTGTAATTGCCATTCAATGGTAAAGTATCATCTGAGTTTCCCGAATGATTTTATGGAAAGCATGTGCCACACATAATGATTAATACACTAATCAAGGGTTAAGTATATGGGGTCCTTACATTAGTGGTATCAGAGCAGTGGTTGCTCATTGGGGCTGTTGAGGGCCTAGGAAGTTATTGATAGCACATATTTATGCATGATGGCATTAATGTTATACGACATGACTAATTGTTTATGTGCTTTTATAATATGAAAAGTGGTATTGCTAACCATTGTGGTTGCAGGAATCGTGTGGGACACGATAGGATGACATTAATAGTGATGTCTAACACACTATATGCTACGTGCCAAGGAATCTGATTTTGGAAGAAAATCAGGGAAAAGAAAGATATGACGTATTGTCTGAGGACAGACTGGGTAGACAACCGACAGTGGAATACTTCGGTATGGTCTCAATTATTATTGAATATACTAATGCGTTTGTTCATGTAATGTTCGAGCAAGGAAGGTACGTAAGAGACGTACGAGCATCGGACGGTAAACCATACCCTTACATATTATGATGTTTATGATGATGATTATGATAAGTAAGTTAAGATGATGATGTTTATGATAAGTAAAGATGATATGATGTTTATGATGATGATTATGATAAGTAAGTTAAGATGATGATGTTTATGATGAGTAAAGATGATATGATGTTTATGATGATGATTATGATAAGTAAGTTAAGATGATGATGTTTATGATAAGTAAAGATGATATGATGTTTATGATGATGATTATGATAAGTAAGTTAAGATGATGATGTTTATGATGAGTAAAGATGATATGATGTTTATGATGATGATTATGATAAGTAAGTTAAGATGATGATGTTTATGATGAGTAAAGATGATATGATGTTTATGATGATGATTATGATAAGTAAGTTAAGATGATGATGTTTATGATAAGTAAAGATGATATGATGTTTATGGTGATGAATATGATAAGTAAGTTAAGATGATGATGTTTATGATAAGTAAAGATGATATGATGTTTACGATGATGAATATGATAAGTAAGTTAAGATGATGATGTTTATGATGCGTAAAGATGATATGATGTTTATGATGATGAATATGATAAGTAAGTTAAGATGATGATGTTTATGATAAGTAAAGATGATATGATGTTTATGATGATGATTATGATAAGTAAGTTAAGATGATGATGTTTATGATGAGTAAAGATGATATGATGTTTATGATGATGATTATGATAAGTAAGTTAAGATGATGATGTTTATGATAAGTAAATATGATATGATGTTTATGATGATGATTATGATAAGTAAGTTATGATGATGATGTTTATGATAAGTAAAGATGATATGATGTTTATGATGATGATTATGATAAGTAAGTTATGATGATGATGTTTATGATGAGTAAAGATGATATGATGTTTACGATGATGTTTACGATGATGATGATTATGACGATGTTTATGATGACGTATATGAGATTGGGTAAGGTGCCCATGTGGTAAGATGCCACACAATGTTTATGATATGGTAAGACGCCATATGATTGGGTGAGATACCCATGTGGTAAGATGCCACACAATGTTTATGATATGGTAAGACGCCATATGATTGGGTAAGATGCCCATGTGGTAAGATGCCACACGATGATTGTGTTATGGTAAGATGCCATATGACGGGGTAAGATGCCCATATGGTAAGAGGCCATACGATGTTATTATGTGGTAAGACGCCACGGGGTAAGATGCCCATATGGTAAGAGGCCATACAATGTTATTATGTGGTAAGACGCCACGGGGTTAGATGCCCATATGGTAAGAGGCCATACGATGTTATTATGTGGTAAGATGCCACAGGGTAAGATGCCCATGTGCATGAATATGAACCAGGGAAAATGAAAAAGGAGTTAATGAATAACCAGCAAGCTTACTCAACTATGATTTCGTACATTGACTGTTATATCTATAAGATGATGATGCTTATCTGATGATGATGTATAAGATGATGATGCTATAAGATGATGATGCTTGTATGATGATGATGTATAAGATGATGATGCTATAAGATGATGATGCTTATATGATGATGATGTACAAGATGATGATGCTTATATGATGATGATGTATAAGATGATGATGTTATAAGATGATGATTTTAATCATCACTGTCAGAATTAATGACTATATGTATGGCTATTTTACTAGCATGATGATGGATGACATACGTGATGTACATGGACCGTCACGAGTTGACTGGGTTGTTTAGATGTCATTGTTGACATGTATCGTCACTAGTTGACGATACCTTAGATGCCATGAGTGGGCATGTGTCGTCACGGGATGGCGATGACGATGATGTAGGAGATGTCTTATTAGACATGCATCATCGTTACGATGAACAATGCGTTGAGTATACGTTTTCAGTTGTATGCCTTGGGTGCCAGTGTCGGGCACAAGGTGGTGTGTGCGGCACCGATTGACGTGACCCTTATACGAGCGGGTTGCTCGAGGAATGGATGGACGCGCCGTACATGTGATTGTACGCAGAAATTGTTGAGGTAATCATATTCGAATGGTGATACCCTTGAGGTATGCTCGTTGGAATGGCTTTTTGGCCTGTTTTTGACGACAGGAGTAATCGTGGAGGAATTACTGCTTTCTATTGTATATATGACATGTGGTAGACATGGTCACCCCACCCATGAGGGTGTAGAATGGGTCCTAAGGGAGTAGGATCAGGTTATGTTAAGTACATGGGGACATTGGAGTGTCAGGGTATATCAGCATTGGAGGAATGTTGGGTAAAGACCCACTACTCCATTGATTTTTCTTCCACAGTATGGTATGCCGTGCGGAAAACGGTCCATCTTATTGGTAGGTTTTGAGGTGAACCTAGAGATGGCAGCGACTAGTTGTCTGCCGTGTGTGTGCATCACCAGAGGGGCTGTTAGTAGCGTTTTACTCCTGCTCGTAGGAACCAAGTGTGGCAAATCGTTAAGGTGATACGATGTGGATTGTGGTGGACTCTAGTAGTCACCATGTCATCGAGGTTGAGGTTGTGCATGCCTCACTGAAACGTGTATACGTTTATGTTTAAATCTTGGTGAGACTTGTCTGGGACAGCTCATGATGTTTGAAGTACAAACAAGAGAGTCATCAAGTCGTCGTTGATTCGATCTGGGAATCCATGTATTTGGGATGCAATGGGTTTATTGCATGTCCTTTCAAATTTGAAAATCTGAGGAGTCTCGATTGTTTCTTTATGACCAGGATGTGGTTCTTGGGATATCCGGAGGTGGACATCTTATGAGATATCTTTCGTGTGAATCTATGGCCGTGAGTTGCCCAACTTGAGTTGCAATGATGCGACCGCTCCTTCGATAGAGGAGGTTTGGAAGTGGAAACCAGGTTTGGTATGTGTACACCGTGGTGTACTGATGTTTCCCTTGTAACGATGTATGTTAGACATCGTGAGTCATGATAAGAGATGTCAATGGATGATATCTACAATGGAATCGGGAGCGATTCGAATCCTTGCAGTTTCAGTTGACTAACTGCTTTTGGGATTATTAGCGTTGGGTTGTGCTGACGCTCTTTGACGTTATGATGGATTTGGAAGTCTATTCCACTCCAGAGTTTGACACGAGGTCAACGTTCTCACGGTTGAGGTGTCATTAGGATGCGTTCATACTAATTGTATTAGAACTAAGGATGACTGTCCGACCTACAGCCGTAAGTATTGGTTGTTTTGCAGTCATGAAAGGCTGACTTTT
Source organism: Haberlea rhodopensis (assembly GCA_907163345.1). Lineage (NCBI taxonomy): Eukaryota > Viridiplantae > Streptophyta > Magnoliopsida > Lamiales > Gesneriaceae > Haberlea > Haberlea rhodopensis. Next base: position 2,201 of record CAJQUN010000809.1, on the reverse strand, counting down.
AGGATGACCCGCATTGAGGTACGTTTTGCCTCTTGGGTGATATGTTGGTTTTGGTATGTCGCTCTGTTTCAGAGTTTGATGTGAGGTAAGTATCCTCGCGTTTATTAATACGATTCTGATATGGTCAAGAATCGAAGTTATGGCTTCATGTTGTTGTGAGCCTGGGTGTTATGTGATACACCGGTGCTAATTCGAGGACGAAATTCTTTTAGTGGGGGATATTGTGATGACCAGGGATCATAGATGTTAATCCCGTAGTGTTTAAAAATCCCTAAAGTTGTTTTACTTGGCGATTTGAAGTTTAATCGCGATGTTGGGCCTTCTGGGCTCGTTTATTTGAGTAGTTGGGATCGTTGGATCCCGAGGTTGAGATCGTATTCTCATTTCGGTGATGAAAACCTGTGAGTTAGGTTTTAGTGTGACTCGGAATCTCGGGTGCTTGGTGTGGGCACCGGTAGGGGGTTTTTGAGTTAGAGAGAGAGTTTTTGAAAACAGATGATTTTTAATGAATCATGATGTATTTGTGGGGATATTAGTATTTCGGGGTATTTTTGCTATAAATACCAGTTGAACCCGAGATTTTAATTATCAGAACCATTTTTCCCCACCTCCTCTTCTTTCCGCCCGCGCACTTCTCGATCCCCTTTGACACCCGCGCGTAAAAGTCGTTCGCCCGCCGCCGTTGGCGCGTGCCACCGCCGTTGGAATCGTCTCTTCCAGGCGCTCCTAGCCATACCAACAATTCGAAGTTTCGTCGAGATTCGCGTTCGGATTTGCCAGAAAAGCGTAGGGTTCGAAAACTGGAGTTCATCCGATTTTGGGGCTCGATTTTGGTATGATTTTGGCACGATTATTCTAGTGTTTTGGGGCGTTTTTTTTAAGTGTTTTGAGTCGATGATTTCAGACTTTTGTGGTTCGAAATAATTGTTGCATTTAGTTCGAATTTCAGCTCGATTTTCATGAGTTAGGGTTTGAAAAATTGGGGCTTTTGACAAGGAGTGATGATTTTGTTAGTAATTGATTATTACATGTTTAGATGTATTATTGATGCTTATTGGGTTCGAATTTAAGGGCTTGAGTTCGAAAATTTGGGGGTTTTTGGCAAGGATGATGATTCTGCTATTGATGGTTTAATTCACATTTTTTAGATGATTTATGGTGTTTAATTGGGTTCGATTTGTGAGATAAGGGTTCGAAAATTTGTAGGGTGTTCTTGAACAATTTTCGATATTGTCTCATTTGTTCCCTCCCGCATGTGACCTGCCCCGGGTCTTTTTAAAGGTTAATTGTCGGTGTGTTGAATATTTTGAGGGATATGGGTGTGCTTGAGCATGGGTTGCCATGTTCGTAATAATTGTGAATTATATCGTGGTTAGCAATCATTTCTCGGGGACATGGGGACTCGAGCAAGGTTGGCTCGGACTTCGAGGATTTAAGGTAGTTCGCGTACGAGCATAGCTAAATGAGTTGTTTACAAGTAGATGCATGAATTTAAATACATGAAATGTCTTACTATGATGGAACGGGACTTGGTACGTTATTGATTCACATGATTAAATGCTTGGTGCCGATATGAAGCGAGCAAATGAGGTGTGTCGCTACGGAGCGAACACCAGTAGTATGACGATATTTGAAGTAAGAAATGAAAATGAAAAGTTGGTATTGATTAGATATCGGGATATCTGTATTTATTCCTATTGGAATGAATAGAACAGAGACGTAGTTAATCAGAGAAGTGATTAACTAGTAGCGGAAGTTAAGGAAATCTCATTATGATATCTAGAATTACGATAATTGCTAGATAAAGAAAGATGTTTTGTTATGAAATGTTGTTAATTCGAAACTGGTTAGGGTTAACAATATGATGATTAACTGCATATCAGGATTTGATGATTTATCTGTTTTGAGAAAGGTTTATACAGGAGTGTAGGATGAGGATGATACTATCCAGGAAGTGTCACATGTGTCCACAATATTTACATTTTCGTAAATATGTATTATGTCATTATGATTATGAAATTGTGGAATTGGTATGCTCACCGTTGGGGGCTTTGTCTTGTTGGGGGCAGGTGAACAGGTACATCGATGGCTTTGGAGATGAGAGCCGAGTGTTGATTGGATGTACTCTCAGGATCGTGGTACCCGGGCTTGATGGAGCACGGTATATCTATAGAGTAAACATATATATATACCATGATGGT